>JBBPQW010000049.1:0-57343 GCA_038092695.1 Boletus rubropictus | reverse complement strand
ATATACCCGCTACCCGATTACTCATGTAGCTGACTCATTACCTAGACCCAGGGTCAAGGGTTGGTATAGGGTTGGTTATAGGGTATGACGTCACACCCAGGGTATAGGGGTATTGTAGAGTATATAGCTAGGTCGCTGATGTATAGTAGAGTAGTCTTGAAATCTTCAGCCTAGCTTTATTCTTGACTCCCTGGGATTCGTCCCTTGTAAAGAGGTATGGTTTGGTTGCCGTGCTCGTTCTTTTGTGTGGCCTTGAAGAGGCCCTGACAATGCCCCTACATTCCACAAACCAGTGCCTATCATTCCATGTCATGCCATACAGCATGATCTCCATTCCTTGTATCTACGCTATGACACATATATGATATTCATCTATTTTCTTTTGTCTTGACCCTCCATTTCACATGTTACCTTTTGTGCTCAAGTATTTATACCTACAAGTATATAGCCTCTTGAGCAACGACTGCTACCTCAGTCTGTTCTACTGCACGCAACTGAGACTTCTTGTCTAGTGTGCTTCGTGTTCCGATCCTCCTTATATCTTCACAACAAGTGCAAGGAGTCAAGAATGAAGCTAGGCTGAAGATTTCAAGACTAACTACTATACATGTATCTTCTAGCTGTATATACTACTATACAGCCCTATACTCTTGGAATGACATCATATCCTATATCCAACCCTAGGACCTGGGTCAAGATAATGAGTAAGCCTTGGGCAATGGGTATATCTATATAAAGGAATGATAGGAATGAATGGAAAGATAAGCATTACCCTGGGTAATGGGCATGATATCATAAATAAGAGATAATAGTCTAGAATAGTTGAGAAAGTGTCTACTGTATAATGAAATGATATCATGAGTGACATCATGGATTAGTGATAATAGCCTGGACTTGGCTATGAGAGTCTGTAATGTAAGGAATACACTGATAAGCGATAAACTATAAGAGTGAGGCAATATGAACTAGGATGACCTCATCCTGATAAGATAAGATACCTTGGCAATAGCCAGATAAGATAAGATAGAAGAAAATCTAATCTAAAGAGAAAGAGAAAGGTGAGCAATATGATTAGATATTGCTATGCATAACTCAGAGTGTAGGAAGTCTAGTAACAAGTAACAAGAGGAATTTTGTGTTCCTGATGGCAATGAAATCATAAAATTCTTCTGCAGTATATGAGCCTTCTATAACTCCAATTTTGAGATATCCATATACTGTCAGTGCCACACACACCAAGTAGTGAGTTTCACGTGCAAAAACATCATGAATTTGCACACATTGTCCCCACAGAGCCCTTCCAAAATGTCATGCATATGTGTGCTCATTTTTGCTTGTTTCATCAATGACAACAAACTCAGACCCATCACCTATAAATTCAGTCCAAAGCATATGCTTGAAGTCTTCATGCTGGGCCTCGTTGCACTCTGAGGCAAGTTTCTGAAGCATCTTGCATGTAAGCCCAGCATCTTTCAGGTTGCGAGAAAGGGGTGATGTTGTGATAATGATATCGTGCTTGAAAGCTAGCCAGGTGCAGACTTCATCAAGGAAGAGATTGGCATCATCCACATAGAGTCTTTCAATATCCACCAGGATAGCCCGAATGATCATGCGAGTCCTTCCAACGAGAGGTGAAGGTGGCCGATTGATAGTGCCAGATTCCTCAAATACCTTTCTCCACCGATAGCAGCTACTTCTTGAGACTCTGAGTGCACCACGAATGTCTTCGATGTCCCATCCATGGTCCCAGAGACGGAGAGCGCATTCCTTAAGGTCGTCGCTGATTTTACGGTTCACCATTGTAGGCGACTCGGACTGCTGATGCTGATTTCCTTTTTGGCTGGCGACCGACGCGCCTCAAAAATTCACACGAATCTCATTACCATCGCAAACCGCTGTAATATGTTTACAGAACATTTTATTATATCTGGTTGTAATGAAGACAGCTCAATCCTTGCGTACTACAAGCCACAAAACCAACAGGCGACAAATTACATTACCTTCTGGCGACGCTGCTTCAAAATTAAACAGGGTCTTTCAACGTCACAATCGAATTCTTACCCATGTCTATCAAATGGCTAATGCCACAGAAGCAGCACCATTGGCTGCGTTCACAGGGCATTCGTTGTCATTGTCCTCGACCAAGAGCAAAGCAACCTTGTCGACCAGTATCGCGTTAGCAACAGCCTCTCCGCGCAATCTTTCCTTGTCTTTGTCAACTCTGTCTTGTGGGATTGGATTGCGGTTTGGTGTTACACCACCGGGCTTCCAGGCGCATTTAGAGCCGAAATTATCATTGGCCCCTTTTGCGGACGCCCGCTCGGGTGTACCCTCGGACTCATCCAGCTTGCTTGTCGAGTTGGAAGCGGTAGCCACTGTAGGACTGGAATGATTCACAAGAACATTGCCCGACGCATTATTTCCTGGCATGAGTATAGATCGGGTAGACGACGAGTTGTTCCACACTCCTGCTACGGGCATGCGCTTCTCCGCAGCAGCATTCACCGTGAGTGGCGGGAAGTCTGTCGACTGAAGTGGAGGCGGAACTTGTTGTGTCCGCTGTCCGTTGCTATGGGCAGGGGACATATTTCTAGAGCTTGTAGAATGCTCATGATGCCTATGGGTAGAGTGCAAAGTAGGTTGGGGCTTAAGACCGACAGCCCAGTCAGGTCTTGCGGGAAGGGGGTGTTGTGACGACGTTGACGTGTACGTTTTCCGTGATAACGACGTAGAAGAAGACTAAAAGATTCGGATCGCGTGAGTCAGTTGGCCACAGAATAAGCGGGGATAAATAATGAAAACCGTGAGGGAAACTCACGGCTGAAGACGACGTCTCGTCACTAGTTGGTGTTCCAACACCAACTTTTCCATTCAAGCTTCCAGGATGTCTCCTTACCATTGAACTTAGACGCGGGCCCACAACCTCGCCACCCGCACCGGGCCTGCCAGTATTGCCATTTACTCCGAATCCACCCATACCTATACCAGGTCCATAACTCCATGCACTCCGAGCAGGTGGAGCACCCCTAGGCTTAGGTCCTATCGTAGGAGACTGTTGACCGATAGCCCCGGGGTACGGGCGGTTGGCAGCATATGGGTCATGTGCACCATTGTACTCAGGAGGATAATGCGTTTGATTCTGAACTGGAGAGGAAGAGGGCTGCATAGGATGCATCGGAGGGGAAGGATAGTAAGGCATCGAGAAGGGTCCATAAGATGAGACGGATGGTGTGTAAGTTGAAAACTGGGAAGTGGGGGGAGCGATAGGAGGGCTGGAAGCGGGGAGGGGCCGGTGCTGAGTAGGAGGATGAGCAGGAGATGGCGAATGCCATGGATAAGGAACATAAACTCCCTGATGTTGAGGTGGTTGCTGAGATGGGTAAACGTCAGCCTGATTCGAAACACTGCCAGGATCTGTGTTCTGAAGGGGAGTCTGAGGATGAGGATAAGGGTATGTTGCATAATAGTGATAGGGAGGGATGTAATTCGGCGCAGGGGGAGCCGGTTGTGGGTATGCATACATGTATGGGTTACCATAGCCAGGAGTCTGAGCTGGAACCTGTGGTAGGTCATAAGCCACAGCAGCTGGCGAGGGTTCGTACAACGTAGGGTATTTGAAGGATGACGGGGAAGGAGCTCTCGAACCACGAGAGCTATTTGACCCATTGAAGCTTGGTCCAGTCGAGCGGAGACTCCTCGACGATGAGCCATTCGAACGGCGACTATCCTTTTTGTCTCGTACGACTGGCCCAGACCATTCACTCTCTGTTGTCGGTGAGCTTACCGAGTCATCTATATCGCCCATGCTGCTAGTTTCACCAGCACTTGTCACTGAACCGGACGTGAGACTAACGGTAGAAGAGCTGGCGCTGAGGTCCTTTTCCTTTCCTCTGTCCTTCTCGTCGAAGTTCATGAATATCCTGGAACGAGCCTCGTTATAAGCAGCCTCTCGTTCGGCGATTGTTTTATGCTTCTTGCTGCTCCCGGTGGCATTACTCCGCCCGCCCAGGCTACCAGCCTCAGATGGTTCTGGATCCGAGAGCTCGGCATCTTCACCGGCTACGGAACCAGCTTGCGAATGTGGTTTGGGGCGTTGGCGGTCAGTGGGGGATCGACGCATGATTTTAAAAGTGAGTTGCGCGGGTGACTGGGCGGGGACGAGGTCTGCAATACGGCGAGCGGGACTAAGGACATGATGTGTGAGTTGTCCGAGGACTGCTGAATCACACTGCACGTTACTCACATTCTGCTCTCCGAAGTGAGTAGTACGCTAATAACTTTGGTGATAGAGTCGGTTTCCGGCGCCAGCCTGTAATAGGTGGAGCATCTGTGCACGAGAAGCCTCTGATAAGAAGTGTTGGGCATTAGATCAATGCAAGGCCTGCCAAATCGATGTAGTCAGTGAATGCTCAAAGATCGCCCGCGTTATAAAATGGAAAAGGAAAGGCAGGGAGTGACGTCTCACTGTACGAGAGACAGTACTGCCGAGCAAGCTGTCGAGGGAAGCGAAACGGAAGGAAAACAAACCTGTGATCACTGATTAAACTTTCCATCTGCTCGCCAAGCTTCAAGACGTATATCCTATCTTTACTTTTGAGGGCCTCGACGATTTGAGGATCGACGTCAGGGAGAGCGCCGGAGTTGGCGCTGCCGAAGGAGTCGGAATCAGCCAAGTGCTCTGAATCAGAGCGAGAGGGTGACTGGACCCTGGTAGCGTCAAGAGTAGAGGAAGGAAGAGGAAAAATTGACGAATGGAGATCTGAACTGGAAATGTTCGACGTGGTGGCCATGGAGAGAATGGGGGGCGGGGAAGAAGACGTGGTGGTAGATGATGAAAGAACGGTAATCGAGGTTGGCGTGCGAGCTGGAGAGGCGGGAAGCGCTACATCAGCGATGAAGAAGGGAAAGCGGGGCGCTGTGGGCGAGATGTGGGCTGATTTGAGTGCAAAACTCACCAGGGACGTTCCAGGGAGGATTCACAGTAGACGTGAGGTCGCAGTGGAAAGGAAGAAGAGGTCTAATGCAAGTGTGGATGCATCCGTAGGTCTAGGGGACGAGTATCAAAGTGAGTGCACCCTCTCTTCCTCCCCCCGTGGGAACACAGTGCTCTTGGCGCTCACAGGTGGGCAGTGCAACATGGATTTCTACCGTAAACACATCAAAGTACACGCAAAAGATTAGTATGATAGTCCCCCCGCCGACGACGCATGAACGACTTTGTAAATGTTGAACCCGAGGCTGCGTGACTGCCATTAGTGATGTCGCCGTCTCGCCGGTGCACTACGTACCAGAACACGAAGATGCAGCTTCCGTAGGCAGCCAGCGCCACCGCGCCTCCCTTCAGTAACCGACTCACGCTCGGGTCATCCTTGGAGAGCTATGAAATGTGTCAGGACTACTGCGATAAGGAGCACATGCATGGAAACACCCCACCTTCCAGAAGAAGAGTCCTGGAAGAATAAAAGATATCGTCGTCGACCCGGTGGATCCAACGAACGAGAGAACTTGCCGTATCGGCGAATCAGTGCAGAGACATTAGAAGCATCTCAGATTACTTACTCAATTGCAGGTTGTCCACGTTGTAAGCAACGAGAAAGCTGGGCAAGATAATGGCCCCAGTGAGGAGCGTATGCTTCAACCTCGTCATCTCCCCACTTGCGTGCTCGTCCAAGTCCTCTTCGTCTTCTCCTAACTCCTGCTTGACAATGGGTCCTCCGTGGAAAATCTTGTCTAAGCAGGCGCGACATGGGTGCACCTGCAAGGCATAGGAGAAAGAAATAAGCATGACGATGGCCAGTTGCCCAACTGCAATAAACAGCGAGGTAGGAGGATACATCGCAATAATATTTGCCCCAACCTAATAGAAGCGACATCATTAGCAAAAACGGCAGCAAAAACGGGCCGCCGACTAACATTAGAACCAAAGGTTAGGTAACCAAATACTCCAATGATCTCATAGAGGAATATAGCCCCTCCGATGGATGTGCCAATGACCGCGTTGAGACGCCGCTGCGAGTTAGTCCGCAGCTCATTATAAATGGGGAATATCTAAGTTGTCATCAACACCGTGCTAAAATCAGTGAAAAGGTGGATCTTACATTCTGTGCGCATGTGTACGAAAACACTTGCACAGGGAGCGTGGCTATGAAGCTTGGTGTGAAACGGATTAAATGGATTTCGCCCGCTGGCGGAGCACCTTCTAGTGGTCTGAAGTAGCACGCGATGACGATGACGACCAGGTATACTGCAAAAAGCGTGCTTTCGTCAACAATGAGCAATAGTAAGCAACCAATGGCACAACCCACCGGCGGAGAATATTGCAATGTAGCTTGTGTGTCTAAGACTGTCTAGCTTGCGAAGGAACGAAAAGGGTGCAAGTAGCAACATGATGAGTGTAAGCCAGTTATGACCGGACAAGGCCCATTCCGGGGGATTTGTGTCCGGTGAAGTCAAGTCATGAAATATCGACGCAACCACATTGGGCATCAAATCCTTGATGATGATAAGATAACTGGCGAAAGACCGATATGACAATGTTCCCTCGGATTAGTTCTTGATCGATACATACCTGATAGAGACGCCAAAGCATTTGATGGCGATGGCAGCATCGAAGAAAACAGCTGCTCGAGGGAATGTGATCTGAGCAACAGCGAAAAACGAACTTCGCGAGTGTGGGGTAAACCGTGCACAGCGGGTGAGCAGGTAGAGGCCAAATGCACCAACAGCACCAGAAAATGCGCATGTGAACATTCCTGGGATAACACCCGCCGACCCCAGTGCCTAGAGGATGAGTCCGCCACATGAGTATACATCTTCGAGTGCAGAGGAATCGGAAAGCTGACCAGAGGGAACGTCAGCATACCTAAAAATTGGAACCGTCAATGGCTTCCTGAGCACACGACCAAGACAGAAAACGACGTACCACTCCCAAGGATCGTGTTCGAGAGGTTGCTGACAGCACTAATCATGCTTGCATTGCCCTCTCTCGGTTTCTGGGCCTGACCCCCGAGCAAAGTAGAGCCTTCGTTATCGTCTACGCTGCTGTGCTGCGTGCTATAAATGGCCCGAACTCCCGCATCTACGGCTCCATACGGCGACGTCATATTGTACGACTAGAGAACAGCACAGGATCAAACCCGTACTATGAGCTGGGGGAACGATAACCGCTGGGAGTCACCTTGTGAGGCGGGCTCTAGCGTTTCAACTCCGAGCTCCTTTTGTCACCCTCTCACGGCATGCTTAGGAAGTGAATTCACTGGTTTTCATCGCCTCTGAGGCTTTCAGATAAGGAATAGTACCAGGACTCCAAGTCATCGCGCGATTCGACGAATTGCGTAAAACACGACAGTCAACCTCCACCCCACACCCGATTGGAATTGGCCCAGGGTACGTGTTACAAGGGAGTTGGGTCGTTCACGGATGAGTTGAACTTGGCTGATTGACTGTGTACATAAAAATCCGCTATCTGCCCGCGATAGGCTGCCGACTACCTCGTCACCAAAAATCTTGGCCCAGGGAAATACCTTCCTTTTTGTGATCGTTATCGTTCATTTGTATACTTACACTGCACCCGAAGAAACCGGTACATATCAACTGTATTTTCGAGTATGATGCAATGTATCATCCCAGAAATGTAACCGAGGAAGCTTACAGTAATGATGACAAATCGAGCGGTTCAAGTCTTCTTCCCAAATTGTGAAGACGCATTCAATTCTGGGCTTGGACAGTACAAGTCAATCACGTCTGATAAGAAAGCAGCACCAGAGTGCAGTAACACAGAGCAAACAGCAAAGCACAGAACGAGTGGAGACTTGAAATCAATAAAACGCCATTCATGAAAAGCTAAAGCTATATCGTGCGGAGGCACAAGTGCGTCGAACTCAATACCGAATCCTACTCTGATTGCTGCCCAGTCTTCCTGCCTGTCTTTCCCGCTGACGAGCGTGCATTCGTTGTCGTCTTAGATTGGCCATCATTTGTTTCGCAACAGGCGATAGCTCCGACGAGGATGCTGGGGAGGACGGCTCGCGCAAGTGATGAAGTCCAAATGACCGAATTGGAGTGACAGGCTGAGGGAGGCGAGATAGCGTATCATTCTCCTTGTCATGAGGTGCAATGCCCACCAGAAGCCTAACCTCGGTTGGCTTAGACTTCATCTCGGTCGCGGGGTACAAAGGAACAGCTTGCTGGCGAGGAGAATCAATAACGAATTCATGCTTTGACCCCGCGGAACTACTTGAAGAACTGGATGCAGATCTCAACTTGGGTATCTGGGAATGCGTTTCATGAGGTCGGGCAGTGGCAACACCGATGTATTTGTTATCAGTGTTCAGCTTCTCACCCAAGACGGCCAGCATGGATAGAGGCCGCTCCGTCATGGGGTAAGAGTCACTGACATCACACGAAACTGACACAGCCCCTGTGCTCTGTCGCGAGGGTATTTTGGAAGGGAAACGAGGTCCGCGACTGCTTTGTTGGGAAATGACAGATTCCTTGTCCTCAGATTGCGGGGGCAAAAATACGGCAGGGGTAGGAGATGATGGAGGCCTGCTCGCATCACAGGCTAGAGAAAAACATGGCTGATCAACAGGTGAAGTGGATTGAGGGATGTGGGAGCTCCTGCGACGGGGAAGGGGAATATGAGAGTGTTTGGTATCGCTAATAGTAGATTCGGCTGAAAAGCGTCGATAGTGGGGTGTAGTTGTCTTGAGCTGGGGAAGCCTCGAAACCGGAACATCCTGAGCCCTCTTCCTGTCGCCAAGGAATCCGAATATCTGGGAGGCACGTTGGGGTGTCATGGAGTTCCCACACGGCGAGTTGAGTGACTGAGGGTGTGCGGGGTCGGTGGAGGCACTGAGTTCAACCTCAAGTGAGGAGAAAGTGCAATGATTAGTGGCTGAGGTATCGCATTCAACGGAAAGCGTAGGTTTGTTATCGATAGAACGAGTGTAAGCAAAATGAGTATCAGCGGGGGTTCGAGGGCCAATAGAGGACACTGAGGAATTGCCGTCCGTTTCACTGAGTATCTCGTCAACATCTGAGGAGACAACAGAATGTAAGTAACTGGTACTGACCCAAGAAACTTTTCTGCCCAGGATATGTCACCCTCAGTGCCGCTGTGTATTAATTCTGGCGAGAGTGGATGGCCAAGTAACTGCCGTAGAGTGGACCCTGTGCGACACCTTTGAGAGTGCCCCTGCTTCTGGGGGGAAGGGGTGTTCGAGAAGAGAGTAGAGTTAAGATGTCCTTCATCACTGTAATGGTTTAGAAGACTTGCTACAGAAGGGTCCTGGTGGAGAAGCAAGAGACGATCTTTGTCCCGCGGCGTGATGGGCGCACTCTTGGAACGACGGCGGGTCGAGTCTGCAAGTGATTTTTTTGGAGTGAAGCCCATATCCATTGAAGGATACGCATTCGGGAACTCAGTACGGCTGTGGACAGTCCGTTCATGAATGGTCACAGAGTAGGTGCTCCGAGCAGAAACACTGGCAATGGTTGTGGTAGATGATTTTGGATGAGGAATAACCGAGTCAATAGGATGCGCTGAATAAGAAAAGATCACGGTTGAATCAGGAGGAACGAATGAATGCGGGCGAACTTACGAAGGGGGGGCAGAGAGCTAAGGCCAATCTGTGGTTCTACTGTGTATCGGGCAGATGAGGAACGCAATATGCGGCTAACTTCTACCTCCGTATCGTCGACCTGGCACGGCTTGAGGTGCTCCTGGACGGGATGGGGAGATTTGACGCAACGATCTACCGCGGACCGCCTCTTGGATTTTCTGCTACCGATCGAAAAGAATCTCTTGAGAAAACCCATCGTACAAGGGGAATATTTATTCGTGTCAAATCGTGAAGGCCAGAAATATTTCTGAGCGTTAATGAGCGTAAGATCGTAGTAAAACTCGAGAGAGAGGGAGGGATGCACAAACTCAACTATGGCCAAACAAATGACCAAATAACACGTCGGTTAAGTCACGTGCTGTCAATATCGCACATGGTGGCTATGAACTGCGATTGGGCCGGAGCCTAAAATTCTGGTAAATTTTGTTTTAAATATGGGTTACTTTGTATTAGGATCAACTTCAATAGTTGAGGAAAGACGGTGGACAGTATTATGGGACGAGAAGGAGCATAGTGTGAAGCTGGCATCATTCTGCCGAATATTCCAGGATGATAACGTGCGTGGGAAGGTATCGTGTTGCCTTTTTCGGTGCCGTAGTCGCATCACTGCCTAGAGAAAATACCCAGCTAGAATCCCCTCACCTTCCCTTCCCTCGATATCCTCACGATCCTTTTTCCTCTTTTTCCTTCCTCCACCATGAGAATTAGCAAAAAGATCGAGCAGTCCACGAAAGAGGGAAAGATATGGTGGTCTTTCGAATATTTCCCTCCAAGGACAGCTCAGGTGGGCATTCATTCACCATGCGCGCTTCACCGTTCTTAGTCTTTTTCAGGGTCTTCAAAATCTGCTTGATCGTATAGAGCGCATGCGGGCGTTGGGCCCTGAATTTATTGACATTACCTGGCAAGTCTCCTTATCTACCCGTCTTGTGGACACTGCTGACCTGGCCGTAGGAATGCCGGTGGCCGAACATCTGATCTCACGTCGGAGATGGTAAAGACATGTCAGAGTCTCCTTGGCATAGAGACTTGCATGCACTTGACATGCACCAACATGCCAGAGGAAAAAGTCGACATCGCTCTTCGAGTAAGTTGTGTTTGAAATGTCACTGAAACTCTCCGAACCCAGAACAATGGTGTAGGAAGCAAAGCAACACGGATGCCGTAACATCCTTGCTCTGCGCGGAGACCCCCCCGCGGGCAGAGATGAATGGGAAGCCGTCGAAGGCGGTTTTGTCCACGGAATTGATCTTGTCGGCCACATCCATAAGGAATATGGCGATTACTTTGACATAGCAGTCCCAGGTTTTCCCCAGTTTCAACTTCTCCCGTCAGAAGAACGCGAGCTCGAAATGAAGTATCTCAAGGAGAAAGTGGAGGGAGGTGTCGATTTCATCTTCACACAGATGTTCTACGACGTCAATGTCTTTATCGACTGGGTCAAGGCTGTCCGAGCGGCGGGAATAACTGTTCCCATCGTTCCTGGTATCGCTCCTATTCAGACTTGGAATGGGTTCTTGAAGGCAACAAGCCTTGCAAAGACAAAAATTCCTCAGTTCTTTATGGATGCTTTGGAGCCCCATAAGAACAATGACGAGAAAGTGAGAGAGATAGGTACAAAGCTGGTCGCGGATATGTGCCGCGAAATCCTCCGTGCAGACCTCGGAATCAAAGGGCTTCACTTCTATACCATGAATCTGGAGAAGGGCACGAAAATGTTACTTGAGGAGCTCAACCTGGTCCCACGAGTCGAGACCGTTAAGCCTCTGCCATGGAGACAGGTACGCCGTCGACCCTCTCCACGTCGATTCTAGCTCGAACCTGTACATAGTCTCTCACACCAAATCGTCGACAAGAGAACATTCGGCCAATATTCTGGGCCAACAGGACCAAATCTTATTTGTCACGTACTGAGAATTGGGACGAGTTTCCGAACGGACGTTACGGTGATTCTCGGAGTCCTGCATATGGTGAATTGGATGGCTACGGTGTCTCACTGAAGCAGACGGTGTGTGGGTTATACATGTCTATTGAGTACTGCTGAGCTCCTTCCATTTACATAGAAAGAAGAGGCCTTGAAACTTTGGGGGGAGCCGAAATCCTTTTCTGATGTCGCTGATCTTTTTGCTCGATTCTGCGAGAAGCGGGTTGAGGCACTTCCTTGGTCAGATCTGCCAACTTCTTCGGAGACCTCTGTTATTGCTTCAGACCTAGCGCGGATAAATCGGCTCGGCTTCTTGACCATCAACTCTCAACCTGCTGTCAATGGGGCAAAGAGTGATGATCCGAAATTTGGCTGGGGCCCAAGCAACGGTTATGTTTATCAAAAGGTTAGCAGGACTCTTGTGTAGTGCCTGGGAGTATTGATGATGCTGCAATTAGGCGTATCTGGAATTCTTCGTGAACGGAGACCTATTAGAGTTGCTTATATCTCACATCGAGCTCGATCCCAATATGACGTACTACGTCATCAACAAGCAAGGCGATCTACGAACAACTACCCACTCTGACGGCCCGAACGCTGTTACATGGGGCGTCTTCCCTAACAAGGAGATCATTCAGCCCACTATCGTCGAGGCGATCAGCTTCATGGCATGGAAGGTTCGTGTTCATCTGCGATACAATCCCGTCCCTTATCGGCCGCGTCTCAGGACGAGGCGTTCGAACTTGGCCGCAAATGGGCTTACGTTTACGATACTGGCTCACCATCACGCAAGCTAATCATGGATGTCATGAACGACTCTTACCTCGTAAACGTGGTCCATAATGACTTCAAGGACCCGCACACCATATTTGACCCCTTTTTGAAGGCTGGCAATGAGTACGCAGCTTCACACCACCAGCAGAATCACGTAGCAAAGACAAACAATTCCGTGAACTAAGGTTGCTTCCTTGCCCGCCTATCATCGCCTTCTTGTTTTTCCTTGCATTTCACGAACCTTTCATCTTCGGCATGATCCAACTCACAGCACTCATTTCGTTATATTACGGGTTCAACCCCCGTACATCATCACGCCCCATTCCTTACGATATCTCGCTGCATCAACTGCTACCTTGTATCACTGATACACCCCGGCATCAACTGCGCACACTCCCATACGTTGTCTCCAATATACTTTCCACGGGATGACGGAGTTGTGTACTGTAACAGGCTCTATGAGCTACTAATAGTAGAATCTTGGTCTTACTACCGCCTTGGATACCGTGTACCGACCCGCTCAGCACAACACATCGCTACGTACTAGACAAGAATTACAACTGACCCTTACAAATACTAAAGCAGGTCAGAGAAGAAAAAGTCTGTATTAGAAGGAGGAGGACCGGCCATCAATCCACTGGGTATATCGACTTTTTCGCCTGTAAGGTCTATAGGAGAGTTATACTAAACCAGGGAACACCAGAGTAGGATGGATGCGCACCAAGAAGTTTGATTTTCAGGCCAATCTCCGTCAATGCTTTGATATAGCCAGCGGTCTCGTCAGAAGTAACATGTCCACTATCACGTCGGAGCATGTTCAAGCCATCTGTCCAATCTGCCCATGTCGATTGATCGGTGGCGATTTGATCTGCTAACGATTCTTCGCTTCCGGTCAGCAAGGAAAAGGAGAGCGGTGATGGGGTCATGAAGGAAGGCAGATCGACGTGATTATGCACTGCACTTGAAGGTGGAGCACATGTACCGGTCGCAATTTGGCTGATAGCGGCTATTTCGATGCGATCCGGAAGATCCTCCAGTCCGCTTCGAACTTCGAACTTGGCGGGACTATCCACATAGTGTAAATACTTGTAGCCGTTATCCTAAAAGTGTCCCTGTGAACATGGGTAAGGTAAAGAATGGAGGGGTTCTTACTACGCGCATGAACCTCCAGGGAGCATTGGGTCGCTTGAGGGTTCCCATGTGTGCCGGGAGAGCACCATTAATAAACCAGGCGCCTTGTAACAGACACTGTATTCGTTGCTGGCGGACAAACTCTGCAGACTCCTTCATAAGCTTTTCCTTTAGATTCCTGTTTGACATGAGCATAAGCTCCGAGCTAACAGGGTGACGCACGTACCGGACCGGCACCTTGCTCAGCAGATCATCCTCTGCCTCTAGTTCTTGCATCTGACGGTCCCGAACTGCGCGATACTCGCACTCCAAAAAATCCTGTTCAAGTACATGCCAGTCTTTCGTATTCTCCCGCTGTAGCGCTACTTTAACCCTTTTCGATGACGAAAATTTGTCAGAGGATGTGCCAAACGGTGGGACAGTAAACCTACTGGCTTCGAGTCAGCGCAATAACCCGACCAAAATCATCACGAGCAGATCCACTTTCGCTCCACATCCGCAGAAAAAAATGCATTGCCAACGTGTGAACTTTGTAGAAATTGAGGAAGAACGGCTGGAAAGTCGTCGGCGTCGAATCTAGAGGATTGATCAAATTTCTGAAGTAATTGAGCGAGAAAAAAATATATGCACATGCAGGTGCGAAGATAGCCCAGTGTTCAGAGAGAAGCTCAACGATCTCGTTGGATGCCCGAGCTATCGGACAACGGCGTTCCTCAGGTCGGCTTAGTTGCTCCAGAACCACCTAGTCCGGTATAAGCAAGAGCTTTACGGAAACACAACCATGTACACACCTTGGAAAAGAACTCTGTATCATGCTGGACGAAGTTGAGCAGACAATCAAAGCCAAGAACACCGACTTCCTGAAATTCTTCAATAATATTCTCACTGCCGAATCCGAGCTTCTTCCACTTGATTACTTGGCCATCTAGGCCGACCTCCTCATGGAGTTTGCTGCTGTCCCAGATGTATTGAAGTAGGGAATTGTGTGTGGGTTCCGCCTGAGGCTCTACCAATGTTGTCTTCTTCCGGTAGGTTACGCGAATCATGTTTGCTTGAAAGTCCAAAATACAGGATGTCAAATCGTCGATGACGTGGGACGACATGAGACGCTGTAGACACCTTTCAGTTTGTCAATGAACATGGATGCAGATTGACCTACGATAACGGCTTTTCGGACGTTCAGCTGTTCAAGTTCAGAAATAAACTCGTCCCATCTGGCGTCATTCACATGAGACAAAAGTGAGTTTATCAACATCAAGCTGGAGGAACGGCGAGCCAGTGAGTCTATGGCAACAACGACAGAGGATGGTACAAACCTGTTCAATACCATAGCAGTATCGGCACTTCCTAGGCGATTAATGACGGTCTCAAGAGACCCTTTCCCCCTTTGCATCTGCTCGAACACACACTGAAATCCGAACCTATAGACAGAGTCTGGTGGTAGCTGTCGTGGGCTCCTACTCGAACTAGCCATATTGGGACCTGGTGCGTTCATGGGATCAGCTTCAACAAGCTTCTTCAAGATTGCTGTCGCAGGCCGACAGACATTAATCAAGGAATGAGGCGACGCGAGTATCTGCACTATTTTCGAGATGAACTCGTCGTTGAGTGGGGACCAACCATATTCAAGGTCCATTAAATTTTGCATTGCTGTGAGTGCGTACTGGTTGGAAGATCGCCTGAGAACCAGTACCATTGAGAATTAGAGGCGGAGACGTACTGCGAGGGTGTTTCCGTGTTCAGTATAAATGATATGCACAAGGGCTTGGAGGCCATCACGATTTAGAAATTCTTGGGCGAATTTTTCTTCCTAAAGGCGCTGTAAGTTGGGCTGATAGATAGAGAGAACGGATGACATACTTTGATGAACTTCTGCAATGAAAATAGCGACATTCTGAGAGTTTTTTCATCACGATAGGTTAGTTTCTGGACGATCTCTGCAGCCTCAATATGGGAAGCGTTGACTAGCCTAGGATGTTCTGAGTCAGTGGTGGAGTGTACATTATCAGGAGAGGAAAAGGGACCTCAAGTGGGATTTGTGCTTGATCTTCTTTCTGAGATTGTCGTTTGTCACCAACTCATCGGTGTCGCGGTCCCTCAATGTGAAATGAGTTGCAGGGTCCGTGACCTTGAGGTTGATGCAAAGCTGGCGCACGACGTCCTCGACAGCGAGAGTAGGGTCAATACGAGCGCGAACGGTGATACCGTCTTTGGTCGTGACATTGTTGGTTGGAATGAGTCCTCCGGAGGACTTTGATAGTGTCCCGTTAGTGGTAGAGGGGGAGAGTGTAGTCCGTGAAGCACCTGGATTGTCGCTGGAAGACATGGGAACGTGTGTGGATGGAGAGAGAACTGATGCCACCGAAACTGATTGACTGGTGGACTATGGGAGATATCCGTGACTCGTTAAAGCGATATAGCCGCTGAAAGAGTCGTCAGGAATCGAAGAGAGGCAAGGACGATTGATATCAGTGAAGGCGTAAAAATCGTCTTTTCGTACGAGTGCAGACACCCGCAAATCTGACTGACGTGCAAATCCAAGAAAGTCGTCATCTGGGGGTAAAATGAAAGGGAACTCACCCACACGAGTGTGCTGGAGCCAGGAACGAACGCGGATGGCTGAGACGAGCTCAGTGGCTGACTTGTCCATCATCCACCATGTAGCCCGAGTCAGCCCTCGCTCACCCTACCTCCCCTCAGTGACTCGCCATGGCGCACAAAACATCGAGAAAGGCGCGTCCGGCCCCTCTGAAAGACATGCAGTTTATGCAGCCCGACGAGTCCCGTCGTTATTTCGTTCTAGACGCGCATTCGTCCTTGTCCTCTCCAACGTATCCCGTGGGGCAACAAGCCGTCACATCAACTCTCCTCTCTCTCTCGCTGCATGAGAACCAGGTACGAGCCAATGATTCGCCGACCTGCGCTCCTCCATGCGTTGTATCGCACCTGATGGATTCCCTTTCCTCTGCCCTTCCTCTTATTCAGGTCGACCCCAGTGCCGCATTGTCATCCAGAACGACCAAGAACTGCTGGAACGACTTGCAAGACAGTCAGGATGACAATCACCTTGATCCCGTCTATTTGTACTCCCTGCAACCTTATCGTTCGTTTACCCCGCCGATCAACCTCCCGGTGCTGTCGCTACCCGAGACAGACACAGAGTATTCGTCTCAACGCTCCGGAATAACTTTTGCCCCTGTTCCGGCAGAAATGGACGGCAAGCACGTGTTCACTCACGTCGTCACGAACCATCGGGGCAACGACTCCAATGGCAATTCTAGCCTTTTTCCGACCGCGTCTGGGGAGGGCGGCCTGCCAGAGGATATGCAAGATATCCTCCGACAGTTGGATGACTTAGCCAGTTGGGTCAAGACAACTTCTTCGTCCAGGAATTGCATTTCCAGTATGAAATCGATCGTGGATGCGACCCGCCTCACCGGACACCTAGTGGCCAACACTGGTGAAGATAACACCAACCATCCGAGTAGCGAACTGTTTGCCAACAAAGGGAAGAATCGCTTGCTATCTGCCACTCCGCGTAATGGCGAATGTGGTATTTGCCGAGACCTTGTCGTATGCACCACTTTCACCGACTTACTGGTGCATTAAAATCATCAAATACCCAGGTATCATCAAGAGGTGTCATGCCGGGTAATTCAACAAACATAGCTTCTGGTACCGACTGGCAATCGGAGGGGTTTATATACGTCCCCAACGTATGTTCAGCCCCTCGTGTCCCCAGGCTTCTGATACGATTTCTAGTTTCCTCCTGGTATTAGTGTGATACTCCTGAATTCCTTGTGGGCAGCTCCAATTCTCCTGTCGCATATCCGGTTTGTGGCTACTCCAGTCATCCTTCGCGTTATTCTCCTTACCCGCCGGGCCCAACACACAACATCTCTCATCGCAGCCGTTTTCTTGAGCGGCGATCCACTCCGTGTCCCTCGCCAACTCCCCTTTTTGTTTCTTCTCCCTTGGGGAGAACTTCGTTCAGGACGTTGTTCCAGCGTTCGAGATGCAATACTACGGCAGTGTCTCGTCCAAGTATTCCCTCGAGTCATGTCCCTGTTGAAGGCGCATTGCGTCAGGGGAAAAGAATGCGTTTACCATGGCTGAAAATTTGATGTATCGCGCCGAAATCGGCTGACGATCATTTCTGTATGTCACGCATGTATCTTGACTGTCTCCTCGTCTTTGACTTCAATCTGCATCATAGTCTACATTATCCTAAGGTGCTCAGACTCTCAACTTCCGTCAATAAATGTGGTGCATTCCATGGCCAGCTCCTACGGGTTTTACTTGGCCAGAGGGTTGGTCAGCCTCCATTGATGCGTCAGCCGCCATTTTCATCTCCTGCCCTTGTTAGCCCCCTGTTGGTCTAACTTTCCCCCCTGCCTTGAAGCTTTTCCTGAACCGCCATGCCCTCCTGCCAGTCGGTACCACGTATACGTGTCGACTTATTGGATCGCTCTCCGTGCAACCTGTCTCCGTCGAGTTCTCTTGACATCAGAGACATTTTGTGCCACGTCAAGCCGCTTCCTAAACTATTAGCTGAAGA
The DNA here is from genome assembly GCA_038092695.1 of Boletus rubropictus. Taxonomy (NCBI): domain Eukaryota; kingdom Fungi; phylum Basidiomycota; class Agaricomycetes; order Boletales; family Boletaceae; genus Boletus; species Boletus rubropictus. Next base: position 39,333 of record JBBPQW010000049.1, on the reverse strand, counting down.
CCTCGCGGTTGATGATGCTGATGACGCTTTGTACTTGGAAGATTGCCACTTGCAGGACATCCCTCCCTTTCCCAAGGGACGCCAACCGCTGCTTTTCACCCTGAACTCTCATCGTACGCGGCTTCCTTTCCCCATCCGCTCAGAAGCCCTCGAGCTGGGTGATTTCTCTTGGGATGGAGAAGATGTTCGTCCTCTTCTGACGGCTCCGACGATTCCTCGTATGAAATTGGTGATAAAGGAACAATTATACGTGCAGAAATGGGTTGTGAGTTACGTCCGTAATCTGTTTGGGCGTACGTTTACCACAGATCTAGGACACTCTGACGTCAGAGAATCCTCCAAAACATATCGGATGGACATGCGAAAGGCCTGCTACGGAAAGGAAATGGATCGCAGAAGGCTCCATATTTCCAGCTTCCGTGGCCAAGTCTTCTACTGAGCAATACGGAGCCAGGAAAGGGCATTCGCGCGTTACTGATATGACTAAATTATCGGCTCTTGCTGACCAGGTGCCCTTTTCGGGAGGGTTGTACGCGTGCCCCGAAGCACCTGCCCCAACTCATGTATTAACGGAATCCCAGACGTCAGCACATGCTCTTATCAGGTCCACCGCCACCGCTTCTGGCATCCTCTGCGGCGAGGCAAAGACCTCGCAGACCCCGCAATGTATCGCGCCTGACGCACCTCTAGCTGCTCGTCGTGGAAAGTCGTTAAGTGCTTTGAAACTGAAAGGAAGTGTTATCGAACAGTTGGAATACCCAGATATTCCGACTGCCTTTCAGGGCTCCCCAAGCGTTTGGTCGCCTCGATTTGACACCTTCCCTGTTCCGTCCTTTACGGACCATCAGAGCATGCTCTTGGACCTCAAATCAAAATGCGCTGTGCTTGGGAACGGAGTACCGAACTACGTCCAGCAATCGTTGCATTCGCAGACAAAGGTAACTCGTAACTCGCTCAGTATCGACGAGTGGACTTTTGCTCGGGGACTTACTACCTTTGACAACCTCTCGGGATCGATCGACGGTCGGGTTCCCTGGGAAATCATTGCCGATACGAGTATTTTCCTTCCTGATGACTCTTCAACGCCTGTCAAGGTCCCTAGCTCCACTGAGCACCTCAATTTTGCACCTCGTTTACATTCAGCGCCTGCATTACAATCGCCTATCAGCCGCCCTAGCGACCCTCCAGGAGACCCGTTGCCGCCCCGTCCCGCTCTCGTCAGCCCATCGACACTTCCAAATGTAAGAGGTATCTTGAAGAAGGTCAAGAGCGTTCGATTCGACGATATGGTCAAGGAGCCTGAGAACCGTACTTCGCTGCCGCCCTTGGCTGTTTCCTCCGAGGGACCATGCGCACCAATGCCGAACGCACCCAAGTCATCAAGTGGCCCAGCCTCAGTCAAAGAAATACCAGTGCTTGGGAAGAATATTCAGAGGAAGTCCGCTCCTGGATCTCGACTGCCTCCCAAGCGGACCAAGGGGAACGGAACACTTGAGCTCATGCGCCACGGTGCTGGCAAGACTGCAGGAGCACCCAAACCAACCTTGGCGACAACCTCAGTTGAGCGTCCCTGTGGAAATATCCATGTTAAGGAGAACACGAATCCTACAAGAGTTCCTCAGACTGAGGCGAAACCGAAGGGGCAATCCATCACCGAGACCAATTTACGGAGAGGGATCGAGGGTACTACGAAGAGTCGACTCTCGACTCCGCTACGGAATATCTTCCGGTTCAAATAGGGATACTACGGATTACATATGTCATGTTTTACACTCCTTCTACCGCACACTCCTTCAAATTATGACATCTGAACACTGGACTCGGCAGGTGAGTCGTTTGTTGGAGTCCTGTAATATCGGCCTGGTGGTCTAGTAGTATGATTCCTTGTTAGGGTTTCCTTAAATCGAGGAGGTCCCGGGTTCAATTCCCGGCCAGGCCCTTTTTTTACTGTAATCTTTCTCTTCGACTTCTCGTAACGGTCGGAGTTCGCTGAAGTCGGCAAGGTAGGTGATTAGGATGATCCGAGCCTGGTCATCATTGCAAAAAGCGACCGGTCTCCCGCGTTACGACCCATCATTCAGACAGTGGTCATCACACGGTAATATCGCCGGCTCTTTCCATGTTCTTAAGGTAAGCTGTCCAATCATCATTGTGACACGTCGCCGCCTCCGTCCAGACCTTGATCCAAGTGGGCTAATCGGCAAAGACACCGCTTCCGTACGATGAGATACTTACCATCACTCTTCGCCAAACAATGATCCCCTTACCAAATCAGCCGGATACTTGGGACCCCTCTGATGGAAAAAAATCCTCCCATCCGTTGACCGAACATGGCGCTGCATGAATTCACTCAAACTTCGGGGTTTTTCAAAACAGAACAACTAATGGCGGCGGCGAGCTGCCAGCTCAACGGTTACCTGAGAAAAGCGCCGGTGAACGGTTTCGTGCCCAAAGGGAAGGGGGGGTATTACTCAGCGATGGGGAAATTGAATCAGAGAGCTGTCGTTCGATGATTGTGTATGCCGGCACACCGGTCTCTTTGGCGGGGCCTTCGATGTCGGGATACCCTACCCCCTCGATCTTGTACGGGACGCCCCTGGTATTGGGTGCGTATCGATGGGTTGTGTTCCGCCCCACGATTTTCGAAAGAAAAGTGGTCCCACTCGTCTTCCACGTGTTGTTGGGCGACCCCGCGTTGCTGCCGAGTCAACTGGGGATGTCATAATAGAGAACTTGAGGACATTGTTAATCGAGGGTCCCACGGAAGAGACAAGATCTGAGTTTGATATTCGGTCCAAAGAGCTTTGAGAGTGCCGCTATGTTTTTCGCTGTATCCTCATCGTTAGTCAGACCCGGAATAAAAAGAAGCAGCTTTGGATTCAAAGGATTCCGATGAAACATCTGGTAAGCATTATGCAGCAATTGTACAAATGGTGGGTGATGCGACTGGGGTTCTTATAAACCTTGAAACCATCTTCCCAGGTGCTTGGTCATTATGACTAACATTGAGAAAAAAAAATACCCGCCGCCAGAAATCAATGAGGCTGAAACGTTATTCTTACAGCAGCCTGGAAAACCAAGGAAGACATTGCCTTCAACGACCCCTATGTCCACGGGGCCATCCACGTGTGGCTCCCCTACCAGCGAAACCAACGCGAAGTACCGGTAACGTGGGAATACCCCACGAACCAGGGGGGTTGGCGGGCGCAGAGGGTCCAGGATCAGATGGGAATCCTCCTGGCATCGGAACTATATCTTCCTCATCATCTTTCTCATCCGGCTTGGTAGACAAAAACCGCAATATTTTTATTTTCGTCAAGAAAACGTTGGCACCCCATTGAAGATAGTCGTACCTCTAAATCGATCACCAATGCTCCCATGTGCCACCCCCCAGAGGTCGCCGCGAAACAGAACCTCTTTTTGTTAGACTTTTCTTCGTGGTCAAACCTGACTTCGACTGGCTCCGTCACGGTGGGAGGATTTGGACCCCTCCATTGTCGAGCATGTTGCCGTTGCTGTTCAGTCGGGTAGCCTCCTGGCTGACCAGGTTCAATTGTCGTAGGATCACCGAGGCCCAGAGCCCCTTGAGAGTACTGTCCCCAGGTTAAGAGCTTTCCTGTGGACGTCAAGGCGCCATAATGATAGTCGCCAAGGACAACAGATACGACATTTCTATTCTGCAGAGCAGGAAGGACACGGGGTTCTGTATTCGGATTGGCTTCATGTGAGCCCAAGAGCACGACAGAAGAGGGACCGGTGGAGTAAGCCACGAATGTTTCAAATTGTGCAGAAATCTACTACTTATCAGTCCAACGCATCATAACAGTGACTCTCCCTTGACCTACATGGGTAATGCGTATGTCTTCCAATAATGACAAATCCGAAGAGGCAGAGGTAACATGTTGCTTGATTTTCTCCGATTCCGAAAATTGAGGAAGCTAGGGATGGTCGATCAGTATGAAAAGATTGAGTGCATCGGGTCTGAGATCGACGCACATATGTCCATCCCTCTACTCTGGCTGTATCGTGCGTTTGAACCAATATTTTGACAACATGTCCGTGGTTCGTCAGGCCAACAAGGTGGCTTTCCAGGGCAGCAATCTTCACGAGGTGGACACCGATGTCTTCAGCGTTGGTTTCATCCGGTTTGGGCAACCAAGGCAGTTCAGGAAGTCTGTGAGGATCCCTGTATAGCTCCCAGTGAGCACACGGGATTATCCCCTCAGTCGGATTGGCGTGTAGCCCCTCCCGGTCCATGGCGGCATTGCGAGCATCGATCAGCTGCTTCATGTCACCGTCCAACGGCCACCAAACAAAAACGTCTCCACTTTTGGTGAGAACAGAAGAAAAGATCCACCCAGACACCACCTGTACTGGGGTCGAGTCTGGGATAGTGCCATCCAAGAGCGGCGTCACCAATCGGAATGGACGACCAAAGCTCAGGAAATTCCAAACATCCAACTTGTCGTCGAGGCCGGTAGCATGTAGCCTTCCGCAGCTGTCAAAAGGGCCTGTGACGACAACGCAAGCTACGGACAGGCGACCACTTGCCTAATGGTTCGCATTGGAGTGGGCAAGTCAAGTTTCATTGGCGTGTGTGCCTGCTTGCCTGGCGCAGAAAACCCGTCTCTCGAGAGTGCATGATTGAATGTATTCAATGTACCTTCAGGTTGAGCGTGGTCAACAGAACGCGAAATCGGAGCTGGGAAAGATACTCACCCCATGCATATATATTGCCCCTTGAATCGATCGCGAAGAAGCACCTGAAGAGTACTCCCTAAGATTTTTTTTGGTCGAGGGATATCGGCCGACGTACATCCCAGCTGCGGCTATATGCACGATGCGAAATTCGCGACCGAGCCGAAGTTCGACTGGAAAAGGTACACCCCGGGTGGTGGAAGCCGATGATCCTACCCCTCCCAACCTCCCATGGGAAGTTTCCCTGGTTTTTGGGTGTGGGAGATTAACAGAAGGCATGGATGAGAGCAACTCTCACCCCCACAAGTAAGTACGTGGACGGGTCAAGCCCTGATAGATGAATTTCCAGCCGGTGGAACGAGCAGTGCATTCGTCCGAGAAGTTGAAATCCTGCTGAAGCCTTCTCTTCCAAAACGTGTCGTCGTTGCAGAGGGAGGAAAAGAAGCGATTTGTACATCCAAGATGCAGAAGATCTGGAGTAGGGAGAGACGGCAGCAAGTTGTCTAGTAATACCTCTACGGGGACATCTTGAAGTCTGGGCATGATGACGGGAGCAGCCAAGGCCCTAATCGGAATCAGCTGGATTAGGTCATTATCAGCATAGCCACACGAATGGAACCCCTGTGTCCGTACGCAGCTCCTGTTCGCGAGTTTTGGCGCTGCGGCCCCGTCCATATTCCGAGTAACATAACGCCGAGGACTGCTTCGGCCTGTATAGAACACATGGCTTGCTGCCGTACTCTACTTGATGTGAACATCACCGACGCAGTGCCCACAAGCGACTGCATAGATGGAGCTGGGGCGCCCATCCGTCGATATGACCCGTGCGCCACTCCGCTATTATTTCCCCACTGATTTTTTTTTTGTCTGTGCTTCTGATCATCCCGGTCGCCCTATAACCGAGAGCCGATAATCCCTAGCGTCGCCTCCACAAAAGATTTCTTCTCTAGGCTTAATAGATGCGACCCCAAAGGGTCGCATGTTATATTCCTCACGTGACGATGTCAGTTCAAACTCAACACCTCCATGGACCTGTGCAAAAAGGGTCTCGTACGTGGGACCTCATGGCACTCTTCCTTACCCAGGTCGTTCCCAAGGTAGGTAAATTCCGGCGCAAGGAAGCCAACGAATCTGCATTCTATTGTTAATAACGTGGTCTGAAACGCCACAAAGCATTGCTCGGCAGATCTATACTCAACCGTTATGCGTTCCAATTGGACACACAGCACACCACCTCGCACGCAGCAGAGACACAACCAGTTGCATCATGCATGCTTATAGTTTGAAGAGATGTTGACAATGTGAGGCTAGGTGCCGTAAAAATTGGAGAACTCAACAGTCGACCAGCCGGTCATCATTCGCAGAAGAACCAAAGCATTAGTCACTATTCTTCTCTTGTGAGGCGATAACTCTGGGGCCTTGTCACGATATCGCCCGGCTTGAAGGAGCACATGGTCATGCTTCGTAAATTTATTCGGAACACGCACCAAAATGGCACAACACGAGGGAGCCGCGCATAGTCCCTTTGGAGAAAGCACAAATCCGCGGCAACAATACTTACAATCGCTGCTTGTCGAGAGGCAGACAGTGATATCTACCGGCAATCCTCGAGGTGAAATCCAGTGTCGACCGGGTGTCTCAGTAAGCTTTGGACCCCATGCATGCATCACGTACGATCGTGATTCTGAGCGGCTCTTCTGCTAATTGCACAGCAGTAGAAGGATCTCGTGAGAGTAGACGGCGTAGATTGAGTCCGCATTTCCTGGTCGAATCCGTGTTGATTCACCGCGTCCTCGCCTGCAATCGACCGTACTACTGGATCTGGCACGACGCCATGTTGTGTCTCGATCACGGCTCTCTATGAGCGCTTGGGCCCGTCGTCTCAGATGGGTCAAGCTGGTGACCAGCTAAACCAGACCACGATACACCCAACTGTTGCCTCGTGAAAGCAGACGTCAGACCATGATACACCCAACTGTTGCCTCGTGAAAGCAGACGTCAGTAACACCACCACCCCCACGAGTGGGGGACGTTCCATCAGGACGCGAGTGTACCCTGGACGTTCGACACTTACATTGCGCTATCACCGACAGGGAAGCATGCGCAATTTCGGCCACATTGGTGCACTCCGATTGCGATAGAACCATAGAAGTCGGGGTGACCGTAATTAGCGCACGGGGGGCTTTCGGTACGTAGCCGCATCGGACTTGAACTCTACAGTAAGAACAAAGAAGGCGTTGTGAAAGCTGGCACCACGTACTAATTGGTGTTGATGCGACCGCGTTAAAAACGGCGCTCGTCCATGTCAATATGTAAATTATGTGGAGGAAACTCTGCCTTGCTACACTCGTAGTTAGCAACGACATGGACTCGACGTTAATATCCGGGATGAACATGAAGGGCAATAAAAATATTCACGTAAACAATGCAAAGCTACCTATTATGCTCGTAATGTATGGATAATTCGACAGGATGGAGCGTTGAGTTTGGACGCGAAGATTAATTCTGCCCGGTGAGAACAAACCGAGGTTATTTTTCGCAGACGGTGAGGTGCAGTGAGTATCGTAGGCAAAGAGTGAAAGAGATTATAGAGAAAAAAGAAACCAAGTCGACGGCATCGTTGCTATGGACAATCATGACCATGACCGGCACCCAGGTTGGCGTGGCTGGTGCGGGGTCGCCCTCTGTCACCCGAGGGGCTTCCTCGGCCAGTTCCTGGACAGCTGTCATTACGGTATAGGTCGCAGGATTCGAATGCGTTGAAGTTGGGGGCATCACTTATCGAGGATGGTCCATAACCCGGTAGTGGTGCCAAGAGTGTGCTATTCGCTGGTATGCGATCTACAGGGATGTCGGACGTGTTGGCATCGTGTGAATGAGGGTGTGGATATTGTATCCCACTGTGATGGGGATGTGAGGAGACAAACGAAGTGTATCGTTGTGATCTGTGGGGGTACTGAGGAGCAAGGGAGTTATGAAAATCATCTAGATGACCGATAGGCTGCACTGATCGTTCGGGATGGTGAGGATAGTCGAAATGGGAACGGGTATTGTGGACCTGATACTCTGCATCCGAGAGGGAGTGGCGGAGAGTAAGATGCTGAGAAAAGTGTTGATGTTGATGCCGCACCGCATCGAGTGCCTTGCCTTCCGCCTCCTCTTTTTTCGCTTTACGCCATTGTTTGCGAAGTTCTTTGAATTCTACCGGCGTCCGTTCGTCAGCGTGGAGCAGAGGCGTTACCGAAAGAGAGTACGAATGGGACTTACCGTTGGGACTGCGTTTCGAGCCATGTTTCTGCATGGTGATATGTGCGTTGAGGTGGTTTAGGGTGCCATATGCCTTTGAACAGTCCGGCCAGGAGCACTGGTACAATCGATCGATCTCGTCGTAACGGCGGCGCGGCCGCTTTTTCATGGTATTTCCGGGCAAGGAGACAAAGGAATATTGCTTGTTGACGTTCGAAGGCGAACTTGGACCGCCAGCTACGTGGGCCTGTTGGTGGGCGGAGGGTGCATTGGAAGAGGTGGATGTACCGGTGCCTGGAGGGGAAGGACCATAGTCCTCATGGAGAGACTCAAAGATCGCCGTTGACATACCCATGGGAGGCGAGCTCTCTCCACCAGAAAATGTGGGATTGAGGGGGGACAATGGTTCTTCTAGCTCGATGGAGTCGTAAGGATGTAGGGAAAGTCGATTGTCTGATTTCCACGAGTCACTGAGAGGGCGAATGCCTGAGGCGCGATGGAGGGGGGTGGTGGAGTGGGGAGCGTAGGATCGTGGAGGCACGTACGAATACTGGTGCTGGGGTTGATACCGAGCGCCAGAGAGGTCGGCGGTATTAGTTGGATAACCGCTCGCTGCGCTACCACGCATGGACGGTTCAGACATGCGGCGTTGGTCTAAGAGGGGATTTTGTTTATGGGAGTATTTATCATTACCCCGTAAATAGCGGTCTGCAAGGTTCGCAATTGAGTAACGATCCATATTCGGAATGTAGGAATTTGCCGATGAGGCGAAGTGATTGAGATGGTGTGGTGCGCTGTAAGGCGGTTGAAAGAATGAAGCAGGACGCGTCAGGGGCGGTGATAGAGAAGGGGAAGGAGCAGCTGAAGGTGGACGCGAACTGGGACGTGAGGGAGAGAGGGTGGTGGTGGTGGGATGGGAAGGTGGAACGTGTGGATGAGGTGTCGGCTGAGACGGACTTGGAACTGAAATAGAATATTGCTGTGGAGAGTTTGATGGTGTGTGATCGCGAGGACGGAGGAGGGCAAGCGGGTCATCCATGGCTGGTTGTCGTTCGTCCAGGATGGGAGGAGGAGCGAGAACTTGAGTTTGCATGGGGCGGGATCTAAGCAGCAGGGATCTTAGCGGGGATGCGAGAACCGGGCTGGAAAATAGCGGGTGACGGGTCGAATAATGGACGTCGACGGAAGAGATGATGCGACGAAGCGTGTTGACGAGATGTTGAATGATCGGTTCGGTTCGAATCGAGGCATGTTTATTTGCGGGAGAGATCATACGTACGTGATAAGCCACGCAGTCGAACGAGCGAGATCTCATCCGTCCGCGCCTCGGCTTAGGCGTTCCGTCGTCGCGTGAGCCGACTCGTACGCGTCCACTGTTGGCATAGGAGCGGGCGTCGACAGAGCCCTTCCGGCGAGATCGCGCTCTGACGGTGGCATACACTCTAATCGACAGATCCCAGATCCAAAAAAAAACTGCTTCCTCCGTGACGCGTGACATTGTCACACCTGCCTTTCTTGGCAACCTCTCTGCCCATTCTGGGTCACTCATCTGTAGATCCGAATAACGTTTACTTCTTGTTTCAAATTGCCCCCTATTGTCGAGGGATTTTTTGGCACCTTACTGAAACCCTAACCCACCCTCCACGGATATACATAGTTCTATGCTTTGTTGCACTCGGCCCCGCAGCTGCTCTTTGCGTCCAGCCTCGCTCTTACGCCACAACTCCAATCCCAAGGCGATGATGCGGCAGTGGACTGGAGGCCCTGACTGTCTGCTCCAACCAAGGCTGTTCTGCACGCCGTTCGACCGAATAGAACTCGCAATGGAACACGAGTGATGCTTAAACCCAACATAACTTTATCCGGGTGTAAATCGCTATTCATTTGATCATATCCGATTACCTCCACTATCTATCCAGGAGGGCGGGAGACATGAGACGTTGGCGCAGTCTCCAATTAACGTACTGATGGTGGCATTATCCCTGGGGATCAAAACGTGCCGCTGCCTCAATTCAAAGTGGGTGGTATTCACTAGATCTCAAGAGGAGTGTTACAGCGAGACCGCCATCAGCCATCACAGAACTTGGTAAGATATCCGGACGCAGTGCTGTCCTGGTGGCTCTAATGTCTCGTAACGAGTCGTATTACCACAGGGGAAAATAATACGTCCTGTCGCATAAGATCGATTCGTTTCTGGTTTCCCAGTTAGTCGAGAAGCTCCTACGTAAGACCGTCAGTTGATCAAAGAGAAAAGGCCCGAGTATCGCGTTTCTTATTGTCACTGAGCTCCCAAATGCTACGGAAAGGTCTCCGTCTCACGAACCATCTTGGAATGGAAAATCCGCAAGGTTCACGAAAATAACGGAGATTCCACGATGCTGGTAAGCAAAGCATGAGTTCCGCTGATAACTTTGAAATGACGTCTCAGGCGTTCTCATGCTCAGGATCCAATCCAGAATGACTGCGGCATCTACCTACCCAGGCCTTTATGCTGTGGCACAGGCATTGTACTTCTCTGCTCATCCAAGCCACGAAGCCGATGGCACCTAGGCTATCGAGACACGGTGTCAATCACTGCGTATCCCTCGTGTGCATGGCGTTCGGTTCAACCCCGTCGCCGCCACGTAAAAGGCTCCAGGATTTTAATAACGGTGGTTATTTGGAAAGGTTCTCCATTGTCGGTTTTCTCACGCAAATACGTTCGCTCAGAGGAGTGGCAAACACTCGGACCCTCGTCGTCGAATTGGACTCCGATGGCATCGAGAGTGGTGCAAGAACTACCCCGCCTGCTAACGAAGAGTATAGCATCCAGCACAGTCCGTCGATCTGCGCGACTGCGGAACATCAGCGAAAAGCGACACTCATCGCCCCGACCCTGTCAGCTAGCTTGTCTATTCATGCCGAATCTGAATCTTTGACATACCATTTCCCCCAGGGTCTGCTAAGCTAGGCGTGCGCCATGGGCCCAGGAAACCCGAGAAGTCGTCATCAGTGTCGGCGCTACTCGATGAAGAACACGGCGGTTCGGAATCACGCAGGGTGTTGTGGGCAGGTCAACGCACAGGCTGAGTCAGGCACTGCTCGGGGTCTCGCGAAAGTGCAGCACCCGGCAGAAGGTCATCCGACCCAACCGTCAATGCTGTGTCACCACCTCAAAGATCCTTGGCAAGGAACTTCGAGGGCGAAAGAGCCGGAGGAACAGTTGGATATAACCCTCCAAGCCAAGCAGAACTGGCCGCCATAGTTAACGAACAAAGGATCAGGTCTGCCCAATCAAACCTAAAGCATCACCTGTCCACTGTGAGTTCCCTGTTTCTCACAAATACCGCTTTCGTAACTGAAAACATTCTCCGTCCGCTGCATAGATGCTTTGAAATCATGTACGTTTTAAACCCCCCTAGTTTATAGTTCCCTCTCACGGCTGCTGATTTTTGATGGTCCGCCAAGGGCCTGTCCATATGCGTTGATCCCGCGCGAGTGTGGCCACACATTTTGTGCCACCCGCATTATGAAACGGTTTCCTCCTCTCTCCGTAGAGAGTGCGGAGGTTGGCACGAAGCCGTCGACCGCCCGTTGTGTACAAGTGCTCTACTCTATACGCTAGAGCGTGCACCGCAATCTACTTTCTGTTTCCCGATCACCCCAAACAGAACTGCTGACGTCGCGATTCACAATTTGATGACCATCTCTCGCGAGCTCGTCAGCGCATCGTTGGCTTTGACTTCCGGTCCACTCTCCGACTGGAATAAGAACGGGAGAGGTACGTCACATCCCCGGATTCAGGAGTTATATTCTTTTTGTTTTTAGCTCATTTGTCTCGTTTCTTTTTTTCCCGTGCCTGCAGGGTAGGGAGAGATGAGATAACATCCGTCGCAGTGAAATGGAACACGTTGAAGCCCTCGGACTTCGTTAACATCAAAAATCGTCTAGAGGCGCAGAGCTACAAGCCTAACATCAAACCATAAACTATGCCACTTATAATGCTTTCCGTAAATTCGGCGAGCTGAAGGAGCATCGTTACCGAGACATCTGTTATCTCGGGCGGTGCGGAGTTGTCTTCACATGCCAGGCTGCCAAAACGCGACATTTATTTTTGATTTTGTCGTAATGCATCAAATCTACACCTGCTGTCATCAATTGGGGTAGCAAAATTGATCGCATGCAGAACTACGGACAACCCCGCGGGTAGCTTTTCTGCTAGAGGTAGAAACAGCGCTCCTTTAGTCCTCTCATTCCCAAGATGTCCTGTGGCGCGGTACCTCAGGCGTGATGTAGATACACCAGGCAATGAAACATACCCAATCAGCCAAGGTGAGCCATAGATCCGCAGCAGAGTCCATTTTACCAAGGACAGCAGCGCCTTTCCATGCGAGTACCTTGGGACCTACGTCTTTCAGCGGTGGTATAATCTGCACCTTCTCCATGTTGGAAACTAGCGGAGTGGCGATGGCTTGCAGCCTTGGCACAGCCAGGTGATCAGACGGCACGCCGTCGGGTTGCAAAACATCACTTTACCTGCTCTCGAGGGCATGGGCCATGCCAGGAATTTGTGCCCCTCCGCCAATAACTAGAATAGCTTGAAGATACTTGCGTATCTTCTCGTCGCCTCCGCACCCCCGCGCACTGTTGTAAATAGCCACGTCCAAGGGGAGCTTACTTGCTTCCGAACAAACATCGATGGGTAGACCACCAGGGAAATTGCTGGCAGAGGGACCAGGCTGAGGTGCTACTTGTAGTGCAGGTTGGGCTGGAGGATTGGGCTGGTGCATTTTATTGTCCCGCTCGACTTCTGTGACCGTCGCTGAATCGCCGTCTGTTGGCTCTGCTGCCATCGGCGGGGGTGTCGTGTCCGCAGTAGAAGGCAGTGAGACTTCTTGTTGTTCGACCTTCGCACCATTCTCAGGGGGGTTGGCCGGACTCCCTGTTATCATATGATTAGTAAATTGAGACTGGGGAGTACGGCTGAGCCCGCTGACCTCCCTGCGAAGGAACAGCGGAAGAGACTTTCGCCAATGCCCCATCTACAGCAGATGGGGGGGAGGGGAGTAAATGCTGAGTAGAGATAATCATTGCCTGTGTCTACAATTACGTTGAGGGGCGTCGTATACGAGAAGTGCATGCATCGTGACTTACAACATGGTCAGCTTGATTCTCAACAATCTCCTCTGTGACATCGGTACTCGATATGGATCGAAGACCAACGCGCTTTCGGTCAAATTCGATCACACGGGGTTCAAATATACACTAAGGATGGAAGTTAGCACTTGATAGAGTAATACCACACATACGGACCATAGGAGCGAGGATAATCTCATCATAGGCACGGAGTCCATATTTTTCTGTGGGACGACCGTATCGTCGCACGACAAAATCATACAAATTCAAGGTCACGTCGCCCTTCCATAGTCCTTCATTCAATGTTCAGTAAAACCAATTAAAACGCGCACCTCCGCCAATGTGCATAGCCGTGACTTGAGATCTTCCATCACTAACCAGTCATGCCAATGAGCCAGGTTGATGTCTCGGTAGGGGAAGTTTATTCTTGCAAGCAGAACGTATAAAAACTCCGTTATGTCATTGCCGCCCATGTTTAATGACATCCTTGAAATACGATCAGAACAGCTGACAAAAACGCTGATGGATATACCTTGAATCAGAAATAACCAGTCCCTCATCAACACACGCTATACTCGTTTTGACGGCTCCAATATCAACGACGCATGCATTGCTTATCCCAGCTCCATATGTTGCCACAAGCGATTCCTGAAGGAAACATAGTCGGGTCAGCCCTCTGACAGTTAGCAACGTGTAGACACTGATAACGAACCATGACTCACCTGTTGCACGCAAATTTGCTTGAATCCCAATGACACTAGGAGGATGTTGACAAATTCTCGAACGTAAACCCGATCATAGAAGTCCGGAATAACTAGCACGACAGAGTAATTCTGTAAAGGATGAAATAATATTCAGTTTTCGACAACTATGGTCAACCAACCTTCAAGTCAGAGCGTTTGATGTCTAGTTTTTCATCAAGGACATTGCTGATGATGGTCTCAATGTCATCCAAGATCATCTGAACAGAAGGATAATCCCTGCTGTTGAAATTTTGACCATGGATTGGCCACCGGACAATGTAATTCAAGGCCTGAGGGTCCGATATCCGCAAGGCCTGGACCGAGAAAGAGAAAGGTCATGGACGCGTAGAGGTAGCAATAAAGCGAAGTACTTTATCCCCAACCAAATAGGCATCGTCAGACGAGTGCTCGTGGATCCAATCGACCGGGAAAGGGTCATTCTGCTCGGGGATGATCTCTGGTTTGAATACCTCATTAAACGTCGACGCAATGTTCGTCGCGTTTGGCTTGACACGAAGCTTGTAGAATCGCATCCTTTCCCGAAGCGAAACTGTGATCGAAGCTAGTTTGACTTCGAACTATGAGGTTGAGCCCGTTGATTAAGGATCCAAGACAGGTGTTACTTACAGGGTCGTCAGAAGGCGGTGTGACCGCATACTCGTCGCCGTTGGAAGCTGTAGATGGTACGTCGCGTCCTTTCCGCGGACGCGGAATGTTCTCTATATACTCGGGCTCTGGAACGGACCCCTTGTGCTTTCTCGCAATGACGTTCGGGACGACAATGGGTGTAACGTCGGAGGCTTTGCCTATACGGAGGTATCTCGAACCCGGATGAATGACCACGACTTGCGAACCACGCCTGTGCTAATTGCTCAGAGTTTTGTGATGGGATGCTCTGGCAGCGCGTGGTACAGTGAATGAAGGCATTACCTTTGGTCAAGAGGCGTAGGCGTGTCCTCGACCGGCATTTTCTGTTTGCGAGCGGCATTTCTAGCCCAGAGTGTTTGTGATTCTGATTTGAGGTAGGATGTACCCATGTGTTTGGGATTTGGCCTGAGTATGCTCGTTAGTCCCACCTCGCAGGTATGATACCCAACATACGCCAGGGGCACATGCATCGACGTGTAGCGCATACCGAAGTCATCCTTCTTCGGGTTTGGGATTCCTCGCGGCATGATCAGATACAGTAGTTATGGTAGTTATAAGACAGGGCAGGTCAACGGGAGCTCAAGCTACATCAACAATCTCGGCAGTTCTCTTTCCAAATTAGTGTAACCGTAAACAGTTGATAGATGTTATCTTGCACAGTGTATGTATGTTACGCGGTTGCAGTACAACGAGTAGCAAAGTATGTAAGGGTACACCGTATAGTCAAAAGGAAGACATGTTTTACCAAAATGCGCACCTAGGAGGGAGTCAATGGAATGTCACGCTGGCATGATCAGAGAGCTCACCATCCAGAGAAACACTGGCAAAGGTTCTCCAGTGAAGTAGCTTGGAGGATGAGTTTATCCACTTGGGCCGGAACGGTGAGTACGACGTCGGGGTTAAAGTCTCTCCCTATAAAGCCACGTGGGTTTAGTTTGGGACTGTGGTTCGTCAGGGACGCACCTGTAAGCTTGTGTTGCACGCGATTATATACGAGTAAAGCCCGCTCATTCCTGACTTCTTGCCTCGCTCCCGGTTCTCCGATAGCGTCTGGCACGAGTGAGAAAAGATCGGCGAAAAAAATGTGAATAAACTAAGCACCACTGAAGATGTCGTTTTCATCGGCACGAAGTTTTCGGGTTGGCGCCTGGGGGTATGCAGCAACCTTTGCAAGCTCAGCAGCCCTCCCTGGGTCGGTGTCAACATCTAGGACAGAATAGCTATCAGATGGTATGTTGTTGTGACAATCCGATTTATACCTTCTTGCCTCCTTGTGTCAACGTCGGCTTGCATCAGTCGCCAATTGATAAGCGGGTCATAAACAAAGGCCTCGAGTACTGCCATAAGTGATTCCTTGTTTGCGCGAAGCACGGACATGGTGATCTCGCATGTATGCCGGAAGCTTCCCTCAATCCCACTGATCTGGAGACCGACATTAGACAGCTCGAAATACAAAACATCGACAACCCACCTCCATGGCATGCGTCAGCATCCTTGTAAGACGGAAAGGTATCTTTTCTGGGAATTTTTCTCGGTGCATGGCAACCTCAAAGCAATCACCGAAATCAATGTGAACAACTTTTCCTGTACTTTTTTCGAGAAGAAGATTGGAAGGGTGACGGTCTCCTAATCCTAGAATATGGCCAACCATGCTGTTGACAGCAAGAGATCGCGTATACGTCGCTCGTCGTTCTAGCCAGTGCTCAGAGTTGAGACTCTTCAACCACAACACCCGGTACAGGTCCTGCCCTGTGGTATTTTCGAGAGCGTATTCAAATACTTCCACTTTTTGGAGGAGTGTCAGGTTCTCGTAATCAGGTGCCATCTGGAGCATGCGAGGTCAATTCGTAAAGTCTCATTATCCGCACGAGGCCTCACACCTGCAGCATCAATCGGTATTCAATGTTGAGTAGAACCTTGCGAGAGTCGCGGTAGTCGCGAACGAGCACGTGGAGGGTATCACTATCCTTGACCCATCCCATTAGGCCAGCGTTAGGTGCCAACGGTATTACGGCGTATCGTTGGATATGTAGGCGCCTCTTGAAGCTATTGGTGTCCACCGAAAGCAAGGTGTTTACAAGGCTGAAGAGCTGCATGACACGCTCGTCCTGACGTAAATCTTCGTGGCCTGGATTCGCCTGTGAATGTGCAAGATCCAGTAACAGACGTGTATCTTACCTTTGAGAACATAGAGGTAATCCTTGCCATCGTCACCTTTGAGTGACAAACGCCTTGGGCGTTGTTTTGAGGCAATGACTGTCAGCTTGGTGGTGAAGCTTGCAATCTTGATCACGCGTTTGCCACTCTGGTAGGTACCTGTTGATGATCCTTGATGTAAAAGCGTGCTGCATCAATGTTTATGAAAACATACCAGGCATGGCGAGCTCTAAGTTTCGTGCCTTCAGCAGCTGAGGAGACACATATTGCAAGTCTAAAGTGGTAAGCTGAGGCAGCTGTTTCTCCACTTTCCTAAATACCTGGTTTACAAACCAAGTTAGTGTACGGTCGCAGAGTTGCATTCGAGTGTCATACTCCATAGTAGATGTCCCATGCTTTGTTCAGCTCTGACATTTCTCCGTATGCGCGGTAACGACGACAGGCTTCACGAGCTTCATGCAAATCTCTACCGAACGCTTGTGCAAATGATGTCTCGCGGGCGGTGGTCGGACCCTGAAGAATAATTAATGGGTCTTCTCAGACTTTGATCGTCGTTGCACTTACCGCTTCCAATAATTCATGCAAGGGCTCCAGAGTAGCAATCATGCCTTCTGGATTCTTGTCATTGAAGAATAATCTCGAAGCTTCTTCAAGACCTTCGTGCCACATTTCGTGCCATAATATAGCAACACGAATGAGTTCATGACTAACCACAGAAGCCTATCATGTGCCATGAACAACTCATCGCCCTCAGAGGAATACACGTACTTGTTCAACAATGACGGGTGAATGCTCTTTCATTCTATCCATGATATTGAGAGCGGCATTTTTTCGGGAGGTGCTGGAAGATTTTGATGCCACGGTGAGGGGATAAATCAGTGCTTGTGGGTGATGCTTGCCAACTTCAGTCAGCAAGCTGTTGATGTTGCGCCTCACGTTCCCGCTCGGAGTTTGGATGCGTGCAATAATCTTAGCACGCGCAGTTAACGAAGAATTCGAAACTGATCATACAACGCTCACTTGTGGTATGACTTCCAGCCATGTGTCAACTTCGACGACGGAAAAACCACTTGCCATCGCTTGGCTAACATCGTCATGAGCACCAAACTTGAACCACAGGGTCAGGAGCCGCAAGGTGTCTTGCAGAGCGTTCTCGTTGCGCAGAGCTATTGAGTGGAAGAAACCTGTGAGGTATCACATGAGTGGCATATCACCCCTAACGCCGGTGATAATGACCTTGAACCGCTTGTACAATATGAGCAGCCAGACCACTGCCCGGTACGTCAGTAGCCGTGCTTTCCTTCTGACTCTCTAGGTGACTGATGACTTCGAAGTTTGCAAGAGCCCACGTGTGCCACGCTTTGTACCAGTTGGGATCATAGTGCGTGGCAAGGAGATAGGAATGCAAAATATCTTTGACATTTCGCTTTGCGGGAGATCAGACGTTGATACCAAAAATACACGAGATACTTACCGCCCCCCAATCCTCCTTTAGCTCGACTTGCCATTGTCCCTGCTTGAAGTAACACCGCGCGAGCAGGCGTGACAGTTCATCGAGCTTGTGTTTGGTGACTCCAGGCCGCTGAGAATGCTCCTTGGTCTCCACCTGCAGATCTCTTGCCAGGCTTGCAGAAAACTGGCGAAGGAAATTCAGGCTTTCTTCGTGAGCACCATTGGCCCACATGTATTTCAGCTGAGCGTAGACGACATTTGGAGGCGCCTTGGGGTGTTGTTGGTCGTCCCGCAGATGCTGTAACTAATATCTCGAATCGTTATATTGCGTCAACTATAATCAAAACAGCAGCTCACCCTCTCCGGCGACAGAAGTGAGTTAATAGTCTTCTCCGCCAATGCCATCCGGTCCGATTTTCGACACAAATTCGCAAATTTAATCCACATGACAGGATCATCCTCGGGATTCAAAACAAGCGCCCTGACTTGCAAGATACGTTGCCAGGTCTCAACATCAGGCTGGCAACCTTGTAGTCTAGTAGCATATGGGTTAACGCATTCAAAGCAACCATCGATGCACACACCGCTTCATCCATGTCTTCCGCATTCCTTGTTGCCGTTCTGGTTGATCGGCGTATTGCTTGTACATTATAATCTCCTCGAGTTCAGACAACATTTGCGCGCGGACCAGAGTGCTGGGTAGCGTCAGGTCAAGCGTTGAAACCCAAGTGAAATAGGCCTTACTTATATGAACGACCATAACCTTCGCCAACGAAAGACGTCAATTCTGGTTCCAGCAAATCCCGAGCTTTCCCTATTTCCCGCAGTGCCTTGGGGAACTGATTCTGGTGAACGGACAAAATAGCTTTGTAGAATGCTCGATCTGGCGAATCGCCCCTCATTGTCGCGATGTAGTCATCCATCGAATCCCACTCGTGCAACGACCATGCGGCGGCGGCGGCCATCGGGGCAATTTCTCTACGATCTTCGTGGTTCGCATTTGACCAATTTTCTTCCACTTGTGCTGCAAGTTGATCCCACTCGCCAAGGGCGTGAAGACACTTCATTCGTCCAACTTGAACATCAGGTGCATCGGGATCGTCTTCCGCCTTTTTCTCGTAGGCTGCCAGTGCCTCTTGCCATCTACCGAGCCTCTCGTACCATTCCTCGTGTTTACTAACGTCGTATTGCTCTCGTGCGATAACGAGTGTGCCCCAGGCTGCGTCGTGTTGTTGAAGCTTGGTGTTGATGCCAATCAGCGCCTCAATGATGTTTGGCGATGTCTCGGTGAAAAATTCCAGTTCCTTGTAGTGGAGCGCTTTTGCGTACGCGTGGAATCTCATGGCATATTCTCCAAGAGTGCGATGTTCCACAGGGAGCGGTTTCTCCTCATGTTCCATAAACTCTGCGAGACTGAGTAGTCGGTGAATCAACTCAGAGGGCGCGGTAGGGGAGGTGATCGCGGCTTCGATGGAGTGGACAAGCCCTTCCTAAGAAATTTGTTTGAGTTCCGAGAATGCGGTCGAATTGCCAGTACACTTACTTGGTACTGATCGTACAATTCGGTCCAGCAAGAGATGAAGGCGGCATTAAAAAGCTCCTTCGCCAGCGGTGGATGAAATTCAACCAAGCTCATACAGGCTCTAAGGGCATGAGAGGGCGACTCTTTCATGAATTCCACAGAGAGGCGGTGCATCCATTCTGTCCAATCCTCTCGCGTAGAAACAGAGGACACGTCCCAAGCTTGTTTTAAATGCTGTTGATTGACGGTCAGCTTGGCTGGCTCAGCGGGTGCCGATATTTCAGCGAGTCTTGAGTTCTCTAACACATCGTGGATGCCTGACTCTTGAGGCAAGCGTTCACCATTCAAGAGCTTACTAATGAGGTTTTCATACCGCGGGTGATGTATACGGTTACGGAGCAAGCACTGCAAGTATTTGAGACTTGACTGGAATGAGGATAATTAAAAGCAAATACTTTGTTGATCATGGGAACGAAAATGGCGAAATCTGAGCCAAGCTGGACGACGATGGCGCAAAGTGTGTCCATTACCGCCATCCGAAGCTCGTTATTCTGCCCATCAAGAACGCGAACAAGTGGATGTACGATTCGAGAAGCGTGGTCCGAGAAATTGACACGTTGGGAGAGGTGGGCCACTGTCTGTATGGCCCGTTTGCGAAGAATAGTCGTTGCATCTAGCCTCTCCGCAGCTTTGACGATAATCGGGATGATAAGATGCAGATATTCCTCGATGTTGGCACCAAAAGTGAGAAACGAGTCAAATATTTTGATTTGCGTGGCCATTCTCTTCTCTGTGAGCTCCCCTTCGAAAACCTTGAGGAGGAGAGGTAAGATGGTAGGCAGGAAAGGTCTAAACTCTGCATCCAGTGCTTTCCCCAGTGCTTCGACAAGTGAGACTATAGGAAGTTGGAGAGAAGTACTCTCCCAAAGGTCAGTCACGAGCCTGAATATTTCAGGCGTGTAGTTTCTGACGTGTTGCTTGATGATTCCAACCAAGATCGCAAGTTGCTGTAGGTGGAACTCCTGCAGCCGAGCGGTGGATGTACGTGCAACGGCAGCAAATGCTGGGATAATCTAGAGGAGCTGTCAGTCGGACATTGCATTGCTCGTTCAGCCGAAAATACCTGTGGTAAGAAAGTGACACATCTCAAGCCCTGGGTCTTGAAAATGTTCATGACAGCTTCGATGACGGTATGATGGTGGTTACTCATAGACTGGTCCCTCAAGACGGTCAACAGTGACGTGACAACTACAGTCTGGTAGTAGTCATCGGAACCTGTCAAGGAGCCAGTGCTCGTGACGGCAGCCGCATTGACAGCTGGGAGGGTCCCTTCTGCGGCTCCATCCTCATCAGGCTTTGTCTACCACCAGATTTCAGGGCACGGCATAGATCCACGGTGATGCAACTTACCTTGCGTCTATAGGGATCCAGCGCACCAAGGATGCCCAAGACCTTGACGACCTCCCTGACAACCTCGCGGCGAGAAGAACCGGACTCTGTCCTCAAGATTCTACCAAGAATAGCGAGAAGTTGAGGGTAGTCAATCAAGGGAGATATGACGTAACCTGTGCTTGAACAGAGTTGTCCCAAGGTGCGCAGAGCTGCGTCTCTCTTGACATGTGCTGAGTCTTGCAGTCTAGATATGATGACCTGCATAAGCTCAGGGATGTGAGGGGCGACGTCCTCGCCCCCCACTGCAGCAAGTTCGCCAAGACACATCAAAACGTTAGCGGCAACGGCTGGATTGCTATCGTTGGCCTTGGGGATGAGGACGCGGAGGATAGGGAGGGCATATGGCTTGATGAGTCGCTGAGTCGCGCTGACGAGCAGGGTGAGAAGACGGGTGCAGTCCTCGCGGTTGCGCCTGGGGAAGGGTGAGTTGGGAGGAATGGAATGTATGTAGGAGGTACACACGTGACGGTTGAATACTCCAACTCGGTGAGGAGCTGTATGAGGGACTTGCGGAGGGACGGCATGACATATGCAGGGTTGTGCTTCGCGAGACGGCCGATCAAGCTGACGGCGGTGACCCTATTCTCAAACACCTCGTCATTGAGGGAAATAAAGATTGAGCGGACATTCTCGGCCTGTGCAAGGTGTCGGTCAAACCGCTCGTGCAGCGACGAAAGCACAGTCTGCCGGATCGTAGGGTCTGCAAAATTAGCTCAGCAACGACAACTCGAACAAGTGCTCCGTGCCTACCAGGATCCGCAATACCGACAGTGAGCAACTTATCGAGCACGTCACTGATAATCTCGATCGCGTGACTGCTTGCCTGGTAGCAGATTGGATCCCGCACAAACAGCTTGCAGCACGTCAGTGCACCCGCCCGCCGCACGTCTGCGTTGTCATCTTCCAAGTACGGGAGCGCCGCGTTTCGAACAAACTCATTCAATACGTGTCCTACGTTGTATTCAGAATAACTGCAAACACTGTCTTCATTCGCCTTACCACTGGAGTCAAACGAGCCAAGCGTAGAGAGCGCAAGTGTGATCAGCTCGGCACTCTTTCCCGTCTTTGCAACAGACAAGTCTCGTGGATGAGCAGCGACATCGCTCCGCACTAGCGACGGCGGGGCCCCGATCACCTTGTACGGTTGTCCGATCAGTATCGTCGACAGCAGATCCAACAATCGATCTTGAATTGTTTTCAATAGTGGTGGGATGTTCCTCGCGATCGCTACCAGAGCTTGTCGCAATGGCTCGCTCAGTCCACATGCAAAGAACAGATCCAGCTGGTCGTGCAGCAGCTTCGTCAGATTCGGCCCAACAGCCGACGCCAGCATCCCAACACATTGGAAAATGGGCTCTTCTGACGGTGCATTCTTCTTCCTACCCTAGAGGTGAGGGATAACAAGGCAATCGATGAGGAGGACACACCCTCTTTGTTGCAGCCCAAGTTTGATTTGAACCATGATGGAGTCGAGGAAAGGTTTCATATCACTTCCTACCGCAGTGGCAGTGTGCCCGATAGCAATAAAAGCTGACATGTAATAAGCGAGACTGACATGATTATCATGCGGGACGGCGTACCAAAAGACCGTTCGTTGGGTTTCTCGAGCTGTGTGAGGAGATGGCCCATCGACTTGTGTAGGTAATGCTCAGAAAACGTTTGGGTGTCGTATGCCGCAAGAGTTGGTATGAGTGTGATAACCATTTTTCGCACCAGACTATCCCTGTGCGACTTGAAACGGAGAATCTGTTCTGCTGTGTCAATAAATGATTCTCGCATAAACTACAAGCCAATGATCACATGCCCGTTCTCTATCGAGAGTTATTGTCACTCACGGTGTCCCCGTGAAGCAGCAACTCGCGATACATGAGCAGTGATCCGTGAATTACTTCAGGCTGGGCCATCTTGAGCCCGAGCTGAGCATCCTGGAGAATCTTCATGAGATACGCCGTCCGCGTCTGCCGCTCCCTATTTGCCACAATCTCCAGGCATGCCGCCAACAGCTCAGCGGCACCCTCCCGAACCATGACACGAGAGTCACGCAGGGGAATAAGGATTTTGTCGAAAACGAGGTTAATGTGGGAATGGAAGTAATTTGCGCTATTGCGAGCCAGTTCCTTCAAGATGAGGACTCCGGCATAACGTGGTGGTTCAGGGCCTTGCAGGAGTTCTACTGCTGCTGGCACTTCGAGATCCATGAAGCCTTCTCCAAAGTCGGCGCCACCGATGGCAGCTATCTGTCCCAGAGTCTTTGAGGCTGCTAACATGATGTTGACATCGTAGTTCGGAAGGAGTTGCTTCACGTAGTTGTAGAACCTGTAGAGGTATCGCTTTGACCCAACGATGTCTTCGCCGTCGCTCTCCAAAAGATGATCTATGACCAAGAATCAATGTCGACCATTACGGATCAAGGGAACACAGAGGTGGACCGATTGCTAATAGTCCCCCTAGTCTCTCCACGTTGTTCTGACTGTGCATGAGATCGAATATTCGTTTGTTGATGTCGTCGTCCCACAGCTTGACTGCGGCGTCATTCGGCATTTCGACCACCGTCGTGGCAACCTACAAGTACTTCAATGGCGTAACCAGACGGCACAACGCCGAGGACCCACATAGCGGCGCAGGTCAACTGCAGCTTGAAGCCGAGCGTCGTGAGTAGAACTCCGGAGGCCTTGAAAGATCTGGCCAAGATTATCTGTGTGGACAGAGGTGATGGTCGATGTCATTCCTGCCCCCAACTAGACACTGGCCAGGATGTCGCGTCAAAGCTGAGGATGACTGTTGCGAGCTAAACTGATTTGGCTGTTTGTACTAGTTGAATTCCAAGCTCCATCTTTGACAACACGACCAATCTTCCCAGTGTGGTTCTTGAAGGGGTCGTATTCGTCAAGGCGGCCTGGTGGTCTAGTCGTATGATTCCTTGTTAGGGTTGCCGAATTCGAGGAGGTCCCGGGTTCAATTCCCGGCCAGGCCCGTGACATTTTAGAGTGCTCAAAAGTTGTTTTATTTTTTATTTTTTCGTGTACCTTGCAGATGCCGACATGCCGGAGCGGCAGGGACCGAGTTAGCTGCGAAGCGTGATTGATTTGCCCAGACGTGGAATATCCTTGTCACGACGGCTGCGGCCAATAGGCATTGCTAACCGTCATGTCAGTCCGAGTTTCCATGTCCCTTAATAAAGTGCTCCGATCCGCTGAGTCCTGACTGCCGGCGCAACTGAGACCCCATCGTGAGCGTCTCCGCACGATTCTCGCAGGTGAAACACTCGCTCTATCATAACTTCTTTCTCGTGAGACGGCGGGCACGAGGCTTGGTGCTTGATGCTTTGGGAGAACCCCCACTGTCAACGTTCCTGTCTCGGGCGTCCCGGACGAGAGGCGTCTGTGCGGGGCAGGGCTTATCTAAGCCCGATATTTGCGGAGTTCGGGTCACACGTCCTGCTCCGTGCCCGAGAAACAGCAGGTGCGCTATTGGCGCAGACGCCCAGAATGCTGATAAACGAACGCCATTTTTTAATGCGAGGGTCCCTGTCGTCATTCCTCCCCTCACACCTCTAATACTGTCGCCATGCCTGTCCCGCCGCTAGATGACCACGGGCATGGCTGTTGCTTTTCCTTGAGGCATCTCTTCACCTCCACCTCCCCTGCGAACCAGATGCGTTCACCTCTCGACATGGTTGCATCCGCCAAACGAGTGCACTCCGGCATCAGAGATAGCATCGTCTGTCCAGTCGTTTTTGGGCCGCCGTGGTTGGCTGACTTCGCTGCTTCCACCCCGATAGGCAGACTATGACGATATACCCATATCATTTCAATCTTCTTGCGACTTCTCCTTGAGCCCAACCAGGCATAGCCTTGATCCGCCTCCCACTTATTTTGGAATCCTGCCTCAGTTCGACGTCAAGTACGATTTCTTCACAACCATCGTCATGACGATCAATTCCATCGACTCTGCCCTGAGATCCCTGAGTCTCGACATCCATGGTAGGTAGCCATTGCTACGAGAAACGATGTTCGTCGACCTTTTCTCACAGATCATCCTGAACTCATGTTCGAGGAACAGTGCGTGTCTACCACAGCACTGTTGCGTCGGACACGACTAACCCTCTACCCAGTTATGCCCACGATGTGCTAACGGACTTTATGGAAAGTCACGGTTTTGTCGTGACTCGGCATTACCTCGGCCTTCAGACTGCGTGGAGAGCCGAGTTCACCCACGGTGAGGGAGGAAGGACCATTGGCGTAAACTCCGAAATGGACGCATTGCCCTTGATTGGGCACGCATGCGGACATAATCTGATCGCTGTGAGCGGCGTGGGGGTGGCCATCGCAATAAAATCCGCATTATTGGCTCACGACGTCACCGGCAAGGTCGTTCTACTCGGAACACCAGGTCAGTTTAGATAAGTGGATGTCAGCGCATAACTTGAATGTAAACTCTACCAGGAGAAGAAGGTGGGGGTGGAAAGATCACCCTCCTTGAACGCGGTGGGTATAGTGGGATGCACGCATGCCTCATGTCCGTGACAGCTTGTGCGAGGAGAAAGCCACTGACTATGTTTTGTAGGTGTCACCCATCTGCGGGACCGCACAATTCCTTGTCCACCGGGACATGTCTAGCCATGCAACCGATCGACGTTGAGTTCTTTGGTCACTCGTACGTCCAGCAGGGTGACTTTCGTGATCGACTCACGACCAGACAATAGCGCTCACGCCGGAAATGCCCCATGGGAAGGCGCAAATGCTCTCGATGCCGCGTTCCTTGCATACTCAAACATTTCTGTGCTCCGTCAACAAATCAAACCTGACCACAGAGTCACTGGCATCATCCAGGGTAGCAAAGGCGGAGCGAACGGTAAGCTGCGACATATGTATGTGACAGACGTAATGGACGGGCGCCGATTTCGTTAGTGATCCCTGATTATGCCCGGATGCAATGGGTTCTCCGTGCACCCGACCGCGATCAGCTACAACGTCTGAGAGAGAGAGTGGAGGCATGTTTCACGTGAGACTCCGATGTATCTCGTTAGATACGTGTTTAACCGGCTTCAGTGGGGCGGGTACTGCCACTGGATGCCGTCTCAAGGTCACCGCAGGCCATCCCTACTACGAGCTGCGACAGAACGGTGTCTTGGGTACGTCAGTCGAACCCACAATACCCGATATCGCCTCAACCTTCTCCCCTCAGGCAGGTATTTCTCAGAAATGATGAATATTCGTTTTGGAACGCATGTTCGGGAAGTCCCGTTCGGGGCTTCCACAGACTTTGTAAGTTTTCGCCCGGTTATCCCGGGGAAGGGGGGTTGGATGTACTGTATTGGTTCTGAGTGACTGACTCCTGCTTAGGGCAATGTCTCTTACGGCAAGTACATAGCACTGCAGGGATTGGCACAAGAGTATCCTCATCAATTACTTTAGCGATGCCATCACTGCATCCGGCTTTCGGTGAGAAATAGCGCACCTACCTGATTATACACGCGAACGCGCAGCTGAATCTTTGCACACCTGATTCATCAGCAATCCCTACGCAACCATGTGGAGGGAATCACACGCCGGCATTTGCGGATTCTGCACGAAGTGCCGAGGCTCACAAAGCCTGCATGACGCTCTCCAAGGGCCTAGCGTGGACAGGCTTACTCGTTCTCGCCGACGACAGAGTCTATGCCGAGGTAGGCGCATTTGATACGGGCCTTGCAAGATACCGATAGTGTTTGCTGGACAGGTAAAGGACGAATATGAACGGACTCTGGGCGCACCCAGTGCACGATGAACTTTTGAGTTCCGAGTTGGCGATCTTCTAATCGTCCTGTAACACTAAATTTCCCATAGTTTACAAGAGGCAAGGTCCCTGTATTATACTCAAATGGTAAATGGTGTTGGGACACACGCAGATTAGAATACAAGTGTGTAAGCCAATGAGAACCAAAATATACCCTGTGAAATGTGAAAGAAGCTCGGTAGTGTCTCACAAGGTGTGAGAAGCCTCCGCCAGGTCTGCAGATTCCTTTGGTGGTGTGTGTTTTCCGTCTCTCCGTGCCCTTGCATGGGCACGCAAATGTTCGTGTTTCGACTTGCCAGCGGCAGCCTCGGCGACCATGCTAATCATGTCAGGCTCATCCAGAGAGATATTGTCATTATGCGTACCGTTCAAGTTCCCGACGGTCCTCATCAGATTCATCCGGTACTGTAGTTTTAAAGATGTGACCGATAATCAACAGACCCTGATGATCTGTAAGAAGCCATAACGATGCTCTTTGCTTGTAAGCATACCTTGGCCCGGTTGACAAGTACTTGGTCAGAAACTTCACGGTCTTTGAGAACATTATCCACGACCTGACAGTGTAGCATTAGTCAAACTATTGAACAATGCTTCGAGTAGAGAAGTGTTCACCTCTCGTAGTACCTGCACGACTTCGAAACGGGTTCCCCGCCAAGAGGCAAGCAAGATCTATAATGCAAGGTAATAGTACCATATGTAAGGAAACGCGTGGGCGTGACATCGTACCTTCCCAGTCATATCTTCTTCCATTGCATGTAAGACTTCTTCAGTTACCTCACCTTTGGCTTGTAACCTCTCCATCTCTTGCATTAGTGACTGGACGCTTAGTCTGGTTATCAATCAGCGTTGGGTCTTGTGAGCATGCTCCTTTGTGAGGTAGCTCGTAAAGGAGCTTACGCGCTACCAATGACACCCCATGCATCCTTTGCCACTGATCCCTTTTCCTTCATCCGAGACCAAAAGCCTCCGCTGGGACGCTGTAAGTTTTAATCGAGTATAACCATTACGACAACTCACAGTCCAAGGAACTTCTTCGACTTCAAGAATGAAGTAGCCTTCATGCTATAGACGGTGCCAATGGTGTGTAGCAACTAAACTCCGGCGACTGTGAACTGAATGCACGTAACACCTGCCTAGGGAAGTTGACCCACCTCAACACCAAAGCTCTCTAGTTTCAAATCCTCAGCCTCTAGTTTGATCTTATCTTGGAATGTGATGGTTTCCGGATCATTTTTTTCTCCTGGGTTTTCGGCTCGGACAAATGGCCTCAGCCGTTCGAGTAGCTTGGTCGTTAGTGTTTTCACACGCTCTTCTAAGGCCTTCCTTCGCTCTTCTTCGAGTTCTTGCAGTTTCTTTTTCTGCTCTGGAGTCAACTTGCTGCGTCTCTTGGATGATACGTGCACATCCTTGTCTTTATCATGGGAAGGAGATGTAGGTACGCTCCTTGATCCATTCTGAGCTGGAGGCGAGTCGGGTGGCGGCGTGTGTGTGGATGTATCCTCACCACTGACCGGAACTTTGACTACGAGTACAGATATGTCGGGAGACTTGGCTGCTTGACCTGGGGTTAGAGATTCTGTTGCAGGAGTCGTGGGCCGTGTGAAAACATTTTCCTGGGCAGGTGGGGAGGGTGGAATGATGCCTTCTTTCTCAAGTTCTTCGCGCTCTTCATCGGTCGCCACAGTCTGTGCCACAGAAGTCATTTCCTTCATCAGGGAAATTTCTCCGATCTAATATTTATTGAGGCCATCAGCAAACAAACTAGAAAGGGGCGACACACGTAGTCTTTGAACCGTTCTCCACCAAAGACATTGGCGAAAAACATGGCGGCGTCTTCCATGTCGTTAGTTTCCTTGTCCGCCTGTCCCACACCGCCGCAGTGTGCTCTTCAGAACACCATCGCAAATCTTCCTGCAATACGGGGCTTACCATCGACTTTCCATTCTTATCGTATACAGCGCGGAGATTCTGTCCGGCGAAGGATTAGTTCCTGTTATCTCAGAGTAGATAGCAAACCTCCACATACAGGATCGGACAGAACCTGATAAGCTTTGCTATGAACACGAATTCACGTCACCAGCCATTCCTAGCTTTATTCGCTCTGAAAGTCAACTTGCCTTATTTCTTTGAACTTCTCCTCGGCATCGGGAGAGGGGTTCTTATCCGGGTGGTACTAAAGTTGTGACAAAGTAAAACGACCGTTTCCAGGATCGGAACAAAGTATGGAGAACTCTGAGCATCAATTCCATCGACGTCGATGTCACAACGAACCTTCATAGCTTGCTTCCGATAGGCCTTCTTCAAATCTGTATCACTAACCTCCACAGAGACACCCAGCTACGATTTCGAGGGTTCCCAGAATATCGCGGTAATCAGCACGCCGGATGCGGCTCTGTTAGGAATGCAGCTACACACCAGGTCATAATACTCTGTTTCTACTGGCGCCATGGTGATAAGGCGACGGCGCGACACGCCTTAGTGTATTGGATCGTCGCTGGTTGTAGACAATTTAGCGTAGTATCGTCGTGGGGATACTGGGATAAAAGCTTAAGTTGAGCTGATGCTGAGGCAGTGAACGCATGAGGCGGATGTCGCGGAAGGGCAAACACAGGCGGCTACGCCCGCAGCTACCCACAACTCACAGCCACACAAGATGATGACATACATGAACCAAGACAATGGATAATTTATCAAAAAAATATGTTAGCGTGTAAGATTCGTGTACTGTGTGGATACGAAAAAAAAAAATGCAGAGCCGTTAAACAGTTTAAACTTTTGGAAGGCTCGGAAGAGTATGTGTGATATCAAAGAAAAAGCTAAGGCTGTTCGTTTATTGCTAGTACACTCGTGGAAAACCGGACTGCCTTTCGCGGGGTCGTCGGTCTCGTGCTGTCACTAGCGGATGACGTGAAAGAGCTCGCCCGACCGAGGGAGGAAGGTGAGCTCAAAGACCGATAGCCCGGAATGAATTTGGACATGCGAGCTCGCAAGGATGACAATGGGCGTGATGAACCCGGTGTAACAGGGCTGTCCGAGGTCGTCATAGATGCTGCGGGCGAAACGTTAGGAGACAAAAATTGCTGCTGCGGTTGAGTGAGAGTAGAGATTGAAGGATTCGTTCTTCTCATAGAGGAACGTGGTG
Source organism: Boletus rubropictus (assembly GCA_038092695.1). NCBI lineage: Eukaryota > Fungi > Basidiomycota > Agaricomycetes > Boletales > Boletaceae > Boletus > Boletus rubropictus. The sequence goes on along the minus strand of JBBPQW010000049.1, from coordinate 9,380 downwards.
GAGGGGGAGGAAGGCTGTGGTGCGTACGATATTGGGAGGAAGAGGAAGAGGTATCGTGGAGATTGTCAGGCGACACGCGGGAGGGGATTGGCGTGTTCAGGCTGCGGCGTGGGGGAGAGGAGGGGAGGGGATATCGCTGAAGAGGGCCTGCGGCGGGTCTGAGATGTGGCGTGTGCGAAACATGAAGGCCCATTGCGATCTGTTCTATGGTCGGACGAGCGTCGAGATAACGTGAGGGGCTGGCACGTGAGGTGTTGTACGTATATCTTTCCTGAGGTGTGGAGTACATGGCAGCACGCTGAGCGGAGTGAGGTATGAGAACGCATGATGGAGACAGTATACAGAATGACAAACCGAACTCTCTGTGTTCTTTCTACGTGGAGAGGTTGGCGGACTGAACGACCTGCGCATCGAAACAAAGAAGCGGGACGCAGCGGCCGTGACACCGGGATATGTAGGAGTGTGGGGGCTGTCGAAACGAGAAGTATCGATGTGTGCCGGGGGTGGCCGTGGTGGGTGATGCATTTGTTGCGTGTCGAGTTGAAGCATGAAACTTTGGCGGTTCGGGCTGAGGGGGCGGCAAACGTGGAGCGGTATTAACAGCGGGCGTTCTGGACGCGAATTTGGGTGCAGACATGCGTCCGACGTCCTGTACGCGGACGTTGGCAGTGGCGATGTAGTCACGACTGTTGAACTTGGAGCTCCATACCTTCCAAGTGGCTGTACACATGCCACAAATCAGCTGACCAGTTCTGACTCATCACCCATGTCTTGCTGACGAGGTTTCCTAGCTGCCACATGTCCAGCCTGGCCCGGGGTAGCCACGACGCCTAGCTGGCCGCACCGCAGCCCAGCTGTGCTGTGATCCATACGTAGCGCGAGAATGCGCTGCGAGACAACTACTTGTCCCGATTTGGCAAGCTAGAAGGTGTTGTCCCACAAGAAGTTTCCATCTTATTGTTTCGGCATCGTCATGCTACTGTGGTATAGTTTCATCGCTAGCTATTGTCCTGGTCGCCCTATAAGAACCTGATCCTTCCTCCCTCGGCAGTTTGTCGACGTGCACTAGCCAACCTCCTCTGAAAGCCTCGGGGCATCGTCTGAGACGATTTTGACGCTTTCAACACTCTTTGTCCATCCCATCTCTCTACCCTGCACTCCCGTGATGCCATCAACATCCCTGGCCGTGGGTGTTCCCTACCATGCTTGTCACATTTCACACCATCCCGAGCCCTGGATCGTGGAGGTGAAACCCATGTAAGCAGTCTAGACACTGCGTCCATAAGAGCTTATTTGAATCTCTCACAGGCGTAAGACATGCACGTCCCGTACAAAGTTTATTGAACGCCAGGTTATCAAAGCCTGGAAGCGTGTCACTAGCGCAGCTCGTCAGCCCCAGCGAGCTTCCTTCCTTCCAAAGGACTTTGTCCTTGTCACGTCTCGCCGTCGCAGCGTGATATTCCGTTAACCGTTCATAATCACCCAGTGATAACGCGCCTGACTTTGGTGTATGGCCATGATACCCTCGGGTCTCCCTCACCACTATATTACATTGGACTTGACGATTATTTCATATTGACTTTTTCACGAGCGACGCATCACTACCCTACATTGAATCCCTGTATCGTTAGTAGTAGCTACTTGATTGTACAATTAATCGATCCTACGACTACTTCCCTGATCCTTATCTAAGGCGGCTTCGCGCACATACACTGCAGACAACAACTTATCGGACGATCGATTTAGACTAACAGCGAGTCAGTACATCAAGGTCAATCAAATCGAGGTCTCATCAAAGCCCCTCCGGCTCCCTGGATCATATACCGACCACTCTTCACTGCCGATGGCTTCCGGGCCTGTCATTCTCTGGTAGACAGCAGTGAGTTATGCCGATGCATTACGAGAGGTGAAATAACATACCCGCAACATACCGAGCTGCCCATAGATCGATTCGATCCGACGCAAAAGTGTATCCACCCACTCGTTCAGCCTCCATCTGTCAGCATTGGCCTCTTCCAGATGTTTCTCAGTTTCGTCAAGCTTCCTCTTGGTGAGATCAAATTCTCTTTGAATCTCCTCCCTTTGTCCTTCCAAGAAGGTTATCTAAAAGGGCACCATGAAGAGCGACTTCCATGCAGAGCGAGATACTGACCTTCTGACAAGCGGCCATGAACTTGTGGTAGTAGTAGTTTAACCTACCCCGGGATGTGGCTGTAGCCTGCAACAATTCCCCTATGCCTTCACCTGGCGAACCATCTTCACTGGGAGCAATCTCGATATGGCTGTCAACCGCAGGCGTGGGTAACCCATCAAACAATGAAGGGACAGCTGCCATATAATCTACGTGTCGAGGATTTGATATGGGTGTCATATAGGGATTGAAAGATCTCGGTGCCACCCTAAGCACAGGAAAGGGACAGTTTAGCACCCATCATCAGCTGGAGGTGCTATGTGGGACTTACGGGGTACAGGCGACCATCTGAACGAGTTCAGTTTCAGGTCCTGAGACCGCGTAGTAGTTGTCATCATCACCACTGAGACAAACCTTGAGCACGTATATATGACCGAAAGGTGGACACACTTACAGATCCGGATCTACTTCAGATGCCGCCGAAGTAGATTTAACGCCAACTACGATATCATTGTCCGGCAGCTCTGCCCTGCTCTTCGAACTGGACTGGCTAGATATCTCCACCATATCAGAGTAAGCACCCGGAGCGTTATCGCCACGTTGTGTTTCGGTGTATGACGGGCCATCGATAGATAATAAGCTCGTTTGGATACCCAAAGCTTTGGTTGGTTGGGATTGAGTTTGGAGTCGTAAGCTGAGCTCTCTCCTTTCCTGGTAGGACTGGAGAAGTAACGCCATCAGCTGCCATAACACCATGAGCAAAGTCCACCAAATCAAAGATCTCATATTTCGTACTTCTTTCTTTGTAGGGGCTTTTCCTTTTGGGAAAAAATGGCGTTTGGCTAGTGCGATAGCCCCACGATACTGTTGGTCATACGGGATGTCACCATAGCCCCTCAGTTTAGGAAGAAATGTTGCAAGTCTGTCCATGGAGGTGAACGAGCCCTTTGGTTAATTACATCACACCACCAACATTCTCTTTGCCTGAGGAAGTATCTTTATCACATCGATAGCTTGAGGATCATTTTCTTTGGCGATCAGTTCGACATGACCCTTTTGAACCTAGGATCATCCCTTTCCTAAGACGCGATTCCAGTAGAGTGAAAAGGAAATGACACACCATGACGAGTAAGACGGCAGCAGCTTGCTCCACTGTCATCTTCCTCTGCCTAGCCTTCGTGCCTTTCCCCCGCGAGTTTACTGAACAGGAATGTATCATCACGCTGTACCGGGCCATAACCGAGATCGCACCTCCATCCATGAAATCCTCAAAAGGCACCTCGAGAGGCGCATCGACGTTGCTTCCAGGTCGGCCCTCTGTCGGAGCATTCACTTGCTCGTCAGCAACGAAAGCGAGCTCCGTGATCACTTCTGCTCCGCAAGTACTGCTTGCTAATATCGTTGTCGTTAAGCGGCGCTTAGGGGAACTCACTGGTTGGGTTGTTTGCATGTCCAACGAGTTGAAGGCTGCCCAGCGCTTTAAGCTGTCGTCGGGCTGGAGGCATTTCTTGGCCCACGTAGTCAATGGTAGCTTGCTTGATGGCCAGGTTACGAGTTGCATCTTACCCGGGAAGCGGAGCCACTTTATAACGAAAGATGAGTGGCTCGGTAGGAGTTACCAATGCCCGGCTGTTGTGATGGTTCTCCTTTGTTCCGCCGGGTCGATGGGCTTTTTGGGTGATGTCGCTACGTCGTGTCCAGCCAGCCAACCGACACAATAGGGTTTGCGTAGGAAAGACCATGGCCGAATCAAAAGGCGTTGCATTCACCTACCGCGGAGTTGGTGTCCTTTTGTGAAGTGTGGGAGGACGTTTGGACCTAGACAATAATACTGCAATAATCATCGTATTAGACGCCAGTGAGTGCTTATATATTACATTATAATCTAACGAGTCCTAACTTATAGCTCGAACTGGTCAGCCCAATGTCGTAGTACACCTTCCCCCTCTAGATGGAACCCGAAGTGCTCAACGTCTCGACATACGATCATAGCATGTGCATTCCGAACGCCGGTAAAAAATGCGCGCTCTTTCTGCAGCTGAGGTATTCTGTTCAGGTTCTGAATGCAGCGACGCTGCACAGGACTAAGCATAGCCTGGAATGGTGAGGGTCTTGAATCCAGGCTGACGTTCACCACACCCTCTGGTATCAGAGCACCATCGATAGGGTCTTTGCTAAGCAGGAATGAAGGCGACGAAGCGGCTTCCTGAGATTCGTCGTACATATCTAGAGTAACGCCTTCGACATTGTTTTCCAGCTCTGCAATGATGTGGGCAACGGTCTTCTTGTTTGACCCGTCGACCTCAAGGGCTCTCAGGCGAACCCTTGAGTTATGGCATGAAATCGAGAAACGGACGAGTGCGAGGGAAAGGAGAGTAGGGATTAGTATTGGAAGGAGCCCGTACACAAGCTGGTAATAAGGTGTAGTCCATGAACAGGCATACAGGAAGGAAGGAAGCTCGACAAACTCACAATATTCAGGGGAAAACTAATCTGGAGTGCAGATGGCACTGGAGGTCTTAGGGTTCGTATTCTCGTGAACCAGCTCGTCCTTCCTCGTTCTCGCGGCGGTAAAGGAGAGGATGATATTGTGTATGACTTGATCACGTGCTTGTATTTATCGTGAAAAACGCTGGAGGACACTGAATATGTACTTGAAAAGTCAATGAACGACAGTACATACATTTCAAGACCGTTCTTCTCGTGTTCTGCGAACAAATCAACCTCCTCAATTGCTGCGGTAATATAAGGGACCGTGAGATCATTGATCCTGACAGTGAGAAAATCAACATCGCGTTCCTCATCAAGTTTGTCTCGGCTCACGCGTTTGCATAGATCCTTATATTGGGAAAGAGCAGGAGGGCTTGATAGAAAATGTGGTCTACGTGTACATTCAGAACCCGCGGTGCTCAAGGAAAACGAAACATGCTGACCTGGGTCGGCCAGAACATCCAGGAGAGGTCTACCTCTCGGTGACCACTTGTCGACACAGAAAAACTGTTCCCCAGTCCTTGACAGAAGCCTCGGCCCAATATAATTTACAATCGCAGAAACGGTGGAAGGAAATCTAGGGATGCCGATGTGTGGCGTAGCTATGGTGTTAAAGTTGACGGGTATCACGTTCTTGAAAAACTTGTTCTTATGCAAGATCCTTAAAAGACTCCACCTCAGCGCACTCGTATACAGCGAGGAGCGGTTGCACACACCCAATGACGTATCGCGCAAGTAGCCCACCTAAGCTGTAGCCCATAACCGAGAAGCGGGTGACTCTTTTCCCCTGATCCTCGTACTGCTTGATTTGTTCCAAGACCTACGACGAGCTCAGGAGGAGTATGAGGGTGAGCCAAACAAAGAGATGGCCCACCTCCTGAGCAACTCTCTCACTTCCCCAGTCAATGCCATCATATGTTGACTCGTCACAATTTGATTTCGCCACCAGAACAGCAAGTTCTGGCCCATCGGAAACAGCGTCCTCCGTACTACCCTTGACTTGATGAATGATCTTGTCCATGTACGCGAGATGGGCAGGATTGCCCCACATGCCGTGGATAAGTACAAGAAGATGGATGTCTGTCATGAGGGTATATCTGGACGATGACCAGCCATGGATCGCGACCCGAATGCTATGGTGCAATAACGTACCTTTAGATCGAGGAGAAAGAGAGGGATGCAAAGGCCAACGTGCAACCTGCGAGGCACGGCCCTATCAATTCGATGAAGAAGCTGTGAGGACTGCAGACGTGCACTCAGCGAACGTCGGGACCCGGTCACCATACAGCTTGGTATAAATATGGCGGGGTCATGTGATCGTTTGATGCTACAGCAGCATTACTTTGCGTTTTCAAGGGTGTTTGTTGTTCCGCTTTGATGCAGCCTACCAAGCGGTGGCGTGAGGATAAAATAGTACCGCTCTGCTCGCATCGCATCCAATTATCTGACAGAGGGCTACACAAACACACCAGTTTACGGCATAGATACGGTAGCAAATACGCTACCGAAACAAGATTTAGATGGCTCCGCACACTGGACACAGGTGTCTGCCAAACTACCTGGTTAAGCAGCGGAGGAAGGAACATCATACAATACGACCAGGGACGTCGGCCAAGGGCTGCATGATTGTTGTCCATCCAAATAAGAGTAGCGCAAGCATTTAGGGGAGCTAGATGGGAACCGCTGGATCTGCCCAGACTGACCGGGCCCACGTCGGACATTGTCAAGGGCGAGAATGCTTCGGAGCACTTGGACAACCAGCTTAGGTGCAATATCAGCACCGACGACCTTGAACGCAATATCGGCCCGGAGGTACCGTTCACGTGGGGTGCGAGTTGCATTGAAGGTGGAGGGATTCGGGAATGCCTCTTCCTGTCGCCAGAGTCAGAAAAGTAGGGGATGGTTTAAATAAAACCCACTCACATTCATACCAGCGCTAGCAACATCCAGGAAGACATGTTCATCTTGTCGGACCGCAAGGGTGCCAACGGTGTGGTCTTTCTTAGCAATATGAGTGACTCCCGCGAAAGGAGGGTCAAGCCCTACATAGGTGAGTTATAAAGGATTTCATGCCCAGTATGTTGCACTAACTCAATGCTTCGATGACGTACGCCTCGAGGCCAGTCAGGTCCTTGGTATCGACACTCTTCGCCTGGGCGTGGAAGATCGCGTTCTTCTCCGAGTCTAGAAGGAGGTTGACTACGTTCGTCAAGGCTACACAATAATATATTAGTATACCTGCCGCCACGCAGGGGTTTACACCTGCCTAGCGACAGCTCCACAGTCACACCAACCAGAAGAGCCAAAATCTCGTTGACAATCTGTTCGTTAGAGTGGCCAAGCTCAAAAAGGCGCTTTACGAGCTCGTTGTGACCGCTCTTCTTTCTGCCAAACACAGTCCCAAATATCCCAGCTAGGGAGAGCTGTAGTGCAGCTAAGTGTGAATATATCATTCCAATGCAGACAATCACTTACTCGAGACCCGGCAACACCGAAAGAGCTCTTGATGTGGTGAGACAACTCCTCGATGTGTCCCTGGACCTTCTGTTTCAAGACCATGTACTTGGCATGCTCAACATCAAGGAAGATGAATCTACAAAATGCTCAGTTACATACACAAAGATAAGTGGACGTCTCCTTACTGGTAAATTTCACCGAGCACAGTGTACAGCTCCTGAGGAGTGTATACACCCGGTTGGTGTGGTTTATCCTTGAGCGTTATACCAGCCTGAGGCAATCGACCGTAAAAAAATAAGTAGCATAATGTTCAATATACATACGATTTCTGAGGCGGCCCAGTAAATAGGTACAAGTTTCAAAACATCAGCAACAATGTTCACGGCCCTGGTACTTGCATTGATCAACGGATAAGAGGCATCCGAGATCAAGTCAGTAGTTTTCTTGTAGAAATACTGCCCAATCTTCTCGATAGCCTCAGGTGATGGAGCTATAGCACTTATAAATTCCTTTTGCACTTGAACCGCGTCGGCGGATACAGAGAAAAACCTATCATCAGGTGCTCAAGCCTCAGGCTCTGAAAATAAGCAAGAACGCAAAGGCTCACCCTTCGCCCTTAATAACCTCTCTAGCACGCTGCTCGGACACCGAGGCGAAATTCTGCGTATCTCTGAGTATCTCCCCAACCTCGACATAGTCAAAAACGTTGGTAGGTGGGACACGTTTCTTGGGGCGTTCTAACGAGTAGCCGTCCAACTTGCCCAGATCATTGAGATACTTCTTCATGGCCTCCGGGTGCATGAGAGGGAACCAAGTATACACCGACTTCTCGTTGTAGTCGTTTGGCAAAGTGCGGAGGAACAGACGTCCGAGGGTGGAACCGAAGCCCCAACCATTGGGATCACGCTGACAATCGGCAAAGCCCCAAGCTGTCATATTGTGAGGGGTGAAGTCATCAGTGAAGAATCGGTCCCCACGAGTGAGAGCGATGGCATCCGAAAGAATGGCGCGAGAGATAGTGTAGCCAGGGCAGAGACCTGCACCCTCTACCACGGGTTTTGTGTCTTCAGCTTGAAGACCGACATATAGCTCCAAATTGTCGATGTGTCCGTAAAGTTTCTCCGCTGCTGTCGCGACCTTCTCGTCTGGATTCCATTCCTCGAAGCTCGAGTACACTTTTCATTCTTAGTTAGCAAGTGCTCGCAAGCAAACCACAAGTGCGCACCTTTCAGACCCAAGAACTTCCGAAAATCATTCAGCGAGCAAACACCCCATGCACGACTACATTCGATACCCATGATTTCGTTCAGCTTCATGACTCCCGGTGTACCTCGGGCACCAAAGGCAGCCGCATGATGAGACGTCCTAGATATGAATATGCACATGAGCTGCTGCGGATCACGCAACGGAAGTTACGCACGAGTCTTGTAGGATTTTTGCAAGATCCGAGTCATTGAAAGTACCATCGGCTTGGCGTTGCAAGCTACATATCAGTCAAGTCAGAAACAACACACTGGAACTGAATTCATAACTCACTTATCAAACGTCCAGTGCTCAACGCCAGGTTCAGCTGCCTCGAGTCTGTCTTCCGTCTTGTAGAAATCTGCGACGGTGACCCGTTCGGGATCCTTGCCCGGGAAAAGATTTGCAAACTGGAGCTTAATCCATTCCTCATCTTCAAGGGAAGTAGTAGCATGCCATCTGTACAAACAATTGAACTATCAAAGATGATTAGCTCCATAGCTGTAGCACAAATTGCAATCCACGAACTTCGACGCTACATGCATTACCGCGACCACGCTCGAACAACCCGTTATCCTCGCCACGTATTTCGCCGAAAGGTTCCAAACTCCAGCTAGATCCTTTCCGAACGAGACCCAGGATTGCGGAGAAGTAATCGGAGAATACGACCGCAGCGAACCAGGCACAGTTACAAAGGCGCGCAATCTGGAAGATTTCTGTGGTGCATGATTCTCAGACAATCAATGTCAGGTGCGTGGGGAAATCGCATACCTTCTTCTTGTTTCAAGAGCGCAGAAGAATTAGGCGGCAACGTGGACGGGTCAACCCAACTTCCCCGCTCATTGATCTCCAAAAGACGACGGGCAATATACTAGACGAAGGTCATGAGAATGCCAAAGGCCCTAATACTCACAAGCTTACGTTGTGGTTGCGATTGAACAGGACAAGGATCACCGCACTAGCAGGGGGAAGGAGGAGTAGACGATCCTCGGCAAAGACATCGGGATAGAGACAACCTCGACCATCCTTGATTCGGATCTGGACCACGTGTCAGAGTACC
>JBBPQW010000048.1:0-57905 GCA_038092695.1 Boletus rubropictus | reverse complement strand
GCTGGATTTGATGGGGAGGAGGCTGAATGTGCTGAGGGGGAAGGGGAGGGAAGCCGGGATGCATGTGGGGAGGATACGTTCCGGGGGGGGCAGGAATGGGGATGTGGGGGGGATAAGGACCATATATTGGGACACCAGGGTGGGGGTAGCCGGGAGGAACGAGGGGAGGGTAATAGGGAGAACCAGGAGGAGGAGGCGCCCGGTGGAACTGAGCGTTCTGGAAGTCGGGGGGAGGCTGGAGACCGTCGATGTCTATACCTTCGCGAACACATATCTCTTCGAGATTGGCAAGATTGAAACCAGGGAGGCGGCGTTTCAAGAGGGCATCACACAAGGCGATTTGGCGCTCGATGAAGTCGGTATGGCCGCGAAGGGTGAGGGTCTGCCTATGTCTATCCTCTTGCTGGCAGGGTACGCCTGCGGTCGCACAGGCAGTACACTTGGGATGTTTGGAGTCGCACTTGTAAGAGAGTGAGACAGGCGAACGGAGATTTGCGGTCGGTGACTACCGACGGGACTTGCCTTAATTTTCTTACTCCTGCAGCGTGCGCAAGCCTCATGGGAGCGTCTGAGACGTCTTGGTTCTGAGGAAGAGGCGAGATCGTCTTGGGGAGAGTCAGGTTTTCTGCGTTTCTTGTTAGCCTGAGAGGGCGCCTGTTGGGGTTGTTGCTGCTGTTGCTGTTGCTGTTGCTGCTGCTGGTGTTGTTGATGTTGTTGCTGTTGCTGTTGCTGAGGAAGCTGAATATGCGGTTGAGCAGGACGTTGGTCCATGTGTAGAGCGGTGTGGAGAGAGATGTCCGAGTGAGGAGGGAGGATGTGTGTCATCGCTGATTTCCTGCTCTCTGAATCGCTGCACTGCAGCACTCAGCGCGTCTCGTCCCGTCTGCTCCTTTGTCGAAAGTCACGTGATATAAAATAACTTTTATTTATTATTTATTTATTTATTCCCTCCCCTCCTCGACCACCATGCTACAGCACCACTCGAACACGTCCGAGTACACCCTCGACACCGTGCACGACACCGACCCCCTCCTGCAAGACTCTTCGTCCTTCTATGGCTCTGCAGAATCTCCCCGACGTCCCTCTCCTTCCCGCCTTCTCCTCTCTGCTGCGCTCCGCATGGCTGCCCTCTTCTTCGTTGCCACCTTCGTCCTTGGCGGTACTCTCTTCCTCGCTCTCCCCACCCTCGATCCGTGCGTTTCCTTCTCTCTCCGCTTTCTTCCCCTTTCTCATCTCTTCCAGCGATGATCGTCCTCTGCTCCGCATACCCAAGTCGTTCGATGATCTCAAGGCGCTCAACGGTCTGTTGAAAAAGTACCGTGATATCTACCCGGAGCGCATCGTCGTCTGTTATGTCATCACTTATCTATTGCGAGTCCTACTTCCTCTCCCTCTCCCCTTCCTTTTCCTGACTCTCCTTGTATAGCCTCCAAGCTTTCTCTCTCCCGGGCTCCATGTATCTCTCCATCCTCGGCGGTGCAGTCTGGGGCGTGCCCATTGCGCTCCCTCTCGCCTGCACCTGCGTTGCAAGTGGAGCTACACTCTGCTATTTTATCAGCGCAGCTTTTGGCCCTGCCCTCCTCACCTTTCCCAAGTGGAAGGCCCGTCTTGACAAATGGTCCGAGAAACTTCGCCAACAGAGAGACAATATCGTCTCTTTTCTCATCATCCTTCGCATCGCACCAATCCCCCCGCATTGGGTCATCAATATCATCTGTCCCCACGTTGGCATTGGTCTCCTTCCGTTCTGGTCCAGCACATGGTTTGGTGTCTTTGGTGTCACTGCCATACACACAACTATCGGTAGTGGTCTCGATGAAATGACCTCTGCCGCTGACTTTCATCTCATATCCTGGAAAAACTTTTTCTTGTTGTCTGCTGTCGTCGTCGGCGTCTTAATACCCGTCGGTCTCCGTTACTACTTCAAGCGCGAGGTAGCATCTGCCACAGCCGTCGAAGGTGTTGACCCACTAGAGGAACTGCCCCAAGATGGCGATGACCACATCCTTGCTGTTGGCCCTCTCCCGCTTTCGAAGAAACCCACGTCCTCCCAACCGGCAAGCATTTATGATAGCAAAGGTAATAGATTCTATGCCAGTCAGCAACTCGAACAGGATGCAGACATGGACGATGACGATGAAGACGACGACGACGACGAAGATGTCATATTGGAGGCAGGACCTGCCATCGTGATTAAACCATCAGAAGATGGGAGCTGCTCGGGAAGCGTCGCTCATTGACATCTTATCGACACATTAGAAATAGTCCATGTATTCTCCATTACCTATTGTATCGATCACTATCGAATTTTTATTGCTGAAACATTCATGGAACTGAAAACGTAAAGGGGTGACCGTTCCTCAAATGGCCTAGGGCTGCCTCCTACTTCATACCCTATACTCAAACGCTGTTGCTACCGTCAGTATCGTTCCCACTTCCACTTTTCATGGGACTGACCGATAATTAACGTCCAGCTGTCATACCCCACATGCTACATGATACCAGACGCTCGTAATACACCCAACGAAGATCATCCAAACCAAACGTCACTTGCAAATGCACCCACTCGGTCACCTACAGCGAGGAAGACGATACTTCCAGACGCCAAGTCAGGATCGTCCCCAGTATACTCCAAATCGTATTCCATGACACGTTCGTCTGATGTCCTCCCGCGCCCCTCCACTGCACCACCTCGCCCGGACGCCGCCAAAGGGCAAGAGTCAAAGACCGAGCTGCAAACTCGTACGACGCTTGTATCTAATCTTCGTGCACGTAATCTTCTCCTTCAGAAAGCGATTTCCCGCATCGACGATGCCGTCCTCTATCTAATGGCTGCCCGATCCGGCATCCCTAGTGCCAAGATACAACAAGTACGCGACGAAGCGAGGAACAGAAAAGATTTGCTAGATAGAGTTGATAGGGCTATCAAGATGGCTCAAAATGGTGAATTACATGAAGAGATTCATAACGGACACGCGAGTGAAGGAGCTATGTCTGGGGCGGGAGGTGAGAGGTATGCTAGTACCCTCTCTTGGCCAACGTGAACCGATGTTTAACCGATTCATGAAAGGCCATCCACGCATTCTGGGCCCGCTGATTCACTTCAGAAAGGGGCACTCTCTGGGACAACGTCGCTTGGCGTTGAAAACGTTATTCATCCACTCCCCTCTAATGCTTCCTTGGACGGGCCCCAACTCCGCCGATCGTCTTCACAACCCCAGTTGGGTCCATCCACAGGGCAGCTACAAGTCCCAACGAAGGTTTACACGCTTCCTGAGCTCGTTGAACGTCGGAAAGTTCTTCAAGAGTCGATCAAGTCCTGGCAAAGTTTCGCTGCAGAATTGCGAGCTGCACACCTTGATGCTCAAGCCGGGTCTTTCCCTAGCCTGCCTGATGTTGTGTCGCCTCAAGCATCCACTACAACTACTACGCCCTCGGCCCAAGCTCGAGAGTCTTCCTGTATAGCCAAGTGCCAACGAGCGCAGTTTGAGATCAAGCGCCGCGAAGACCTGTTACTCCGGCTAAACCAAGCTATCGCCCAAATCTCACACGCAACCCCAGAATATGCACAATTCGCTGCCCTCGCATCATATATTCCTCCTGCGCTCGACAAGCCCCGTTTTGACGCAGCTTATGCTCATTTTTGCCAGGGGAAATCTATTCAGATGAATACGACCATTATCATGCCGGATGTGAGCAAACCCGTGATCGATGTGTACTCATTGCATGTCGCAGTCATGCAAGAAGGAAGTTTTGTCAGGGTTGGTGGTGGAGCTGCTTCATTTCGTCGTGCTTTGTGATGAGCTTAAATTATCATAGGTATCGGGTCGTAAATCCTGGGACGTGGTCGCGGCGCGTCTCGGATATGTCCAAACGACTGCAACAGCGACTGAACCGGCGAGGTCCTCTCCAGAGATAGCCGTTCACCTCGAGAAGGCCTACAGAGACCGCCTTCAGCAATTTGACCATCTCTACGTGAGTTCCGTCATCGAGACCGTCCGAAAGCGGATGGCAGAGCAGCAGAAGAAGACTTGATTGAAAGTCGTGGCTGTTGGAATGATCGTCGCGCCACCTAACACGGTACTGCCCTCGTTCACTCGACGAACATGGACAGGCTCCAGCTCCACTTGGAAGCTCGGTGGCCCTTTTCATTCGCTACGAGATTTGGGACAACATTATCTACACTACAAAAAGAGTACCATACAAGTCGTCCGTTTCATATCGATACCTTGTGCATGAACTACATTCTGTACACCTCGTACGCTTCACTATTCACGCATAAACGTTGGAGTGTATCAAGTCCGCGAACATATCAACTGCCTTGACGATCCAGGCTCGCAATCCGAGAACGAGTTCACGTCCAACCCCAAGAGTTCTATCTGATAACTCTACCCGGCAAAATCGAAGAAGACAGATAGAAAGCCGAGAGGGGAAACATGCGAGACATTTCCTCCTTTGCGGGAAAGAACCAGGGCAAGCCTCGCTCTGATGCTCCACCAGGGCGAGGCGGACAAAAGGTAGATAACGGTATCAGAACGAAGGGACAGGCTATGACGAGCACAGGTTACAGTACACTGGACGGTCGTCAACGAGGGCGGGATGTGCTGCACAGGGTACACAGACCTGCAGGGCCCGTATCATCCGCGGAGAATATAGGTATTTTCTGTAATAAAATTAACGTCCATATATACCTTTTCGGGGATGCAATAGGATGTCATTTCAAAGTCCGCTGTGGTCCGTTATGGTCTGTGCTTAGCAGGTGTTTGGAAGGTCGGACCCAACCTCGCTCCCACCACCAGCATCCTCCGTGCTTGCTGCTGCAGTTCCCCTCCCTTCCCCGCCGTTACGCACGGCCCCCTCGTTCTCGACACCGCTCTCGGGCTTGCCTCTTACGCTGACCTCGTCCTGGCCGTCGTTGCGCTCCATAGCACCCTAAAACATCCTTCCACTACGCCCAGGATTTTGGATTATGGCCGATCGCTTGCTCCCGTATTCCATGTTTGCCCAGAATCTCACCCCAAATTCCCTTCAACAACCCCAGATTCCTCAGCAGCCGCCACATTCTCAGCAAACCGACCCTCAGATGATTTCGGCGCTCGCTAACCCCGAGCATACTCGCATGTGGCAGCAGATGAATCAGATGAACCAGCTTCAAAATCAATACCGTTCACAACAGCCGGGCGATTTGGCTGCTTCCCAGATGAACCATCAGGCGAGTACCTCCTTGCGTTTTTTTTCTCTTTACCGCCTCAGTCTTGTCTGGGAAAACTATATGCATCACGTTAATGAAGTGTGCATGTCTTGTCCGTATGTGATGGTGATATATGTGGTCAATCCCCCTTTCTCCCCAGTTACCTCGGAATGACATCTTATCATTGGGTGCTGCGCTGGGTACAGTCTTCACTCCCGCCCATTCCCATGTCTCTAAGAATCGATTTTTCCATAATTACATTTATACTAACATTTTCCTTGCTTAGATGCAGGAATTCGCTCGAGGGCAGGCTCTCTCTCATGCCCAAGGTCAACCCATTGTCCAACGGATTCAACAGTCATTCGGGCTCAACGCGCAACGCATGAACCCTTCTGGCGCAGTTTTCCACGATCCTCAGGCCAACCAGTCCCAGTCTCTCATGCCGTCTAATTTTTCCAACGTGCCTATGAATGAACAACAGCAAATGAAGACGTCGTTCAACATGAACCCTATGATGCAGGCACCAATGAACAATCCCAGCGTTTCCCGTCAGGTCAAAATGCTCAATCAACAGGAAATCGCTCGTCTCCAGCAGTCAGGTCTTGGTGCCCAACATGCGCCGAATCAATCAACTGCCGTGGACATGTTTGCTTCAACGTCCATGCAACATTCTCAGGACCAAATGCACAGTTCTCCCCATCCCACGGCACAACCTGTGGGTCCACCCGGTACCAACCAGGGTATGATACCTGGCAACCAGCAGCCGAATGTTCAGAAAAGGATATTGACGCCGGCCGAGTTCCAGGAGAGGAGGAATTATCTGCTCACTTCGATCTCGCAGGTTGAGCGCGGCATCGCGTCCCTCTCGCAGACAGTACACAGTACGACTTCCGTCGATCCTCATGTGCAGCAAAAGATGAGTCAGCTTCGTGCTGAGCTTGGTAAACGGAGGGAGGTGTATGCCCAGTTTGTGGCTACTTTCGGCGCTATGGTGACTCAGCAGATGGTGAATGGTATGCCACCCTCGAGCATGCCTCCCATGTATGTCCTTTCAACCATGGAATTTTTAATTGTCATTGACATTTTGGTAGCAACCCTGTCGGGCATGCAACTATGCTGCCGCCTCAGGCAGCCGTGTCCAACGCCCAGGTTCAGCCTGGCTTTGTTACTCAAGCTGGCCAAGCTGTTACGACACAGTATAACATTCCAGCTGGTAATCGCCCATCCCCAATGCCTAACCAGAGTCAAAATGCTTTGAACCAACAGATACCCATTCGACCTACGCACACTGGGCGGCCAAATACCATCCCTCCTCGAACTGGAGGTACCCCTCACCAAATTTCTGGTGGTCAACTACCGAATACGATGTCTCCTAATATGGGGAATTCCACTACCCAAGGCGGACAGACGTTCCCCAATCGGACGCGGCAACCGGAGATTAAGCCGCTGGACAAGACGCAATTTCAATCCACGTATCTTCAGTACTGTCGAAGCCAGGATATGAATATGCCGGCAAGTCTTCGTGTGCAGATAGGGGATAACAGGATGGTAGATTTGCATCAATTGCACGTTTGTGTCATGCATGAAGGTGGTGCGCAATCAGTGAGTTACCTTGATGCGAGGCTACCTGGAGGTTAATCGCGCACCCAACTAGGTCAATCAACGAGATATATGGGCTGTCATTGGTGGTCGATTAGGCTTTGTCCAGTTCCCTGGAAACGACTCTGAACCAGCCCGGTGTGGACCTGGAATAGCCCAACAGCTCCAGAACACTTACGACCAGTATCTTCAGGGCTTTGAAAACGCTTATATCTTGACAGTCAAAAATCGTCCGGCGACAGGGTCACCGCCACAGCCAACCCAACAAATGAAACCGGGTTCTATGGGTAACAACGCGTCTTCTGGCATGCCTGGGAATCCTGTGGAGATGCCTCCAAACCCTCCCCGCCAGCATTTCAATCAGCAGGTTATTGTCGTAGCAGCGCGGTTTGCGCATATGAGCGCCCAAGACATGCGTAGTCAACGTGTTACTGAGCAGATGATTGCCTTTGTGGAGCGCCATCGTTCCGAGCTTATGAAGATCTATCAGCAACAAGTTGCGAAGAGAAATGCGGAGCAAGAGCAGCAGAATATGACGAATGCGCAGGGTCAGCTACCCAATATGCATGAGCTCGAGTTCATCGGTTTGCAGCCTGGCGTTCAGCGACCCCCGCAGGCTGTTGGAGCAAACACGATGGTTAGTGTTCCGTCAGGCGATGCCAGAATGATGAATGGGTCCTTTGTGCCGGAGAATGTTGTGGCTGCGCTTCATAAGCAGTCGCCACCGCAGGATCAACACGCGATAGCGACGATAGGTCAGCTTAAGCATGCATTTCAACAACGTAGTGAGCTTCCTTCGTATTTGCTTTGTTGCCCTTATGCTCTTTTCAAGGCCTCCACGAAATGACCGCTCAACAAATCCCGGATGAGCAACGACTGGAATACAATCAACTCCTAGAACAAGTGTACAAGATGACATTGGAACTCGAGGCCAAACTCCAAATGTCTTTCGTAGTTTTAAAAAATGAGGACCTCCGTAGATACGTCGCCATTGTGAGTTCCTTTGTCTCTTTATCTTTGTCATACTTACTTTGTGTGGCTCGTTTCTCTAGGTGTTGACAGTAGCGAGGCAACGGCACCTCGTGTCCAATTCCTCACCACAGTACATTATTAACCTGACAACTCTAGGTATCATGCAGGGGCAAATCCTTAAGCTCAACGAGGAGTTTGAGAATCGCCGGCGCGCGATGAAGACGTCTGCCATTGCTGGCGTTGCCAATCCTCAGCAGCACGCTTCACACACACCTAGCTCTTCTCGTTTAACTGCTTCTCCTCACTCGGTGCCACCGATTCCGAATACATCTCACATAGCTCCTCCTACACCGCAGAGCATGGGACGCCCAGCCTCTATCAATCCTTCTCCACCGCAACAACCACAACTTCAGCCTCCGTCTTCGCACCTCCAGGTTCAACCACTCCCTCAATCTAAATCTCCCCAACCCCAACTTTCACAACAATCCACGTCACAACCAATTAAGAAGCCTTTCTATCCCCCTGTTCCACCCAGTCCATCAGCTCCAATAGGCCCCGCCACCCTTGCATCCCCTACCCCTCCACCTGTGGCTGCATCATCGTCCACCCCCACCACTAGTGCTCCCACTCCCCAAACTACAGCTGGCTCACCACAGACCCCGAAGTCACCCCCGTCGAGAGCGGCTGCCAAGTCCAAGGCTACAGCCCGAGTTAACCGCAAAATGTCGATGGGGGGTAAAGGTTCTGCTACACCAGAAGCGGTCTCTTCCGTTTCTGGAGTCAAGCGTCCATCTGAAGAGGACTTCGCTACCCTTACCAATGTAGCCCCTTCGGAAGCCGAGGCAAGTAAGGCACCGTCATCGAAGAAGGCCAAGACGGAATGGGAGGGTGAGACGAGTGAAGCGCTTCTGAAGAAGCAGCAAGAATTAGACAACATCAAGACTGATGAGGACGCCGCTGCATTCTTTGACCGCATGAAGGAGATCTTTGCCATGACTGCATCCACGGACAACGAGATTCATCATGACATCGCCTCTACATTGGAGCAGATTCTGGCAGGCGTGGCTCAGGAGCCTGCGGATGCAGCCGCAACAGCCGCTGCTCTTTCTGTACACGGAGTTGGGGATGCTGGTCCACCACCCACCGCTCTCTCGCCTCATATGGGCCCCGCCAACGACGCATTTTTGGAGTTTATCGATTTCTCTACGTTTACCACTCTCGAGGACGAGGATAACGACTCCAAGGCTCCCACGCCTGATCTCGTCCCTTCGTCTGAGACGAACTATAGCCCAGAATCTGGTTCAGAGGGTGATTTGTTGGGCAGTGGATCGCCCGATAAAACCAAAATCGAGGAGGCAGGGGACCGCTCTGATCCTCTTCGACTTGGATCTCTGAGAGAGATTGACGGAGGCGAGTCAGCGTATTATCAGGCCGGTGACTGGAAATGGGAGGGCCCGATGCATACGCTCGACCAACCATGGGCAATTTTCACTTCGTAGTTACGGTCTCGTCGGATTGTGTGTTTTGGTTATTTATCTGCTTCCATCTTTATGCTGGATATACTCAATTTTCTTTTCCCGCTCGTGGTTACTTACTCATCTCCATCCAGAATGCCCCTACCCCTGTTATCCTACTGTCTTCTTGGTTTGTGTTACTGCTCTGTATTCCTAATGTTGTTCTACTCTGCTGTCGCGTGTTCTTGGTCTCTTAATGGATAACTAAATTGACCATGGTGCGCGATGTGAATATACAATGGAAAAGGTATAAAATCTGTTGTTTACTCTAGCCCGCCGGAGACTTTAGGGTACGATACTGGCGAGTATTGCTGAGCACCCGTGCCTTTAATGAAGAAAGGGGGTCGCGACCTGGCGACGAACTCGCCGACGAAAAAGATGAAGGAAAAGCGGAGCTCTGCAGCCTCGCTTTTCTCATGCTTGTCCGCGCTTCATGTTCTCTCCTGCCCCTTTCCCACTGCTCTCGAGCCGCGTTCTTGGATTCGTCATCTTCTGCAGCAAGTTGTAACGTCTCTGGCAACCCATACCGGCCTTTGAGTTGGTCATCGGCCGCACGTTTCGCAGCATCAATTTTTTTCTCCGCACGAAAACGCTTGCGAACGAGGGACGAGAGTGTATACGGATCACTATTGTAACGATCGGACACGTCTTGCAAGGACTCGAGTCGAGGTATCTGTACTTTATTCACATGGTCTTGAGCGGTCGTCGATTTCTCTAGTGCTGCGAGCGGATCGGCGGGCCCGGCACTCCCGCTAGTATCTACAAGTCGCGCGCGCGCGCGCATGTCAGAAAATTCGACAGGAACAAATATCATACGTACCGTGTATTGCGAAACCGCCATTCTCTTCAGGATTCCATTCCTCGTCTTTTTGTCTCGCGCCTGAGACGACGACATAACGTGTATTCTGCAGAGAGAGAATGAGGCCAGAGGTTCCGCGCCGACAGGAGGGAATCACCGAACCTTTGGATCCGTCTGAATCTCAAACCAGCCATCACACAGGTGGCATTTGCATCGAAAAGAATAGATGGGCGTGGAGTAGTAAGATCCGACCTTCTTCTTCTCTGCATTGTAGCGCACGCCCATCCCGATGTGGTTGTTGCACGTTCCACTGAAAAGGGTGTTTGTGAGCCCCGCACGGTAGGTAAACGGGGGGGGTTATATGAACATACCACCAGATGTTGAACGGCAGCTCGAAGCGGGTTATCAGGATGCCCTTGTCGAGTTTCCTGGCCCGGTCGCCCAGGGCATGTTTGCCTAGTGATAGGAGGTGAGCGCTGGTCCTCGGAACACACAGGGGAACGTCAACCTCTGTATGCATTAAGACTCTTGTGTTTCTCTCCGTCGTAGTCCGGGGGATAGTACTTGTTAAACCCTGATGAGAGGTGAGCGAGAGCCCCGGATGCCTTCGGAGACCCGACTTTCCTTGCATTGGCCGCTGTGGTGTAGGACGAGTTTCATCTACGGCGTTTGCCGAAATAATATATATCCCTAAACTTTAATCGATCCTCTCGTCAACAAAAACAAGACACTTGGGTACGTCGATCTCCTATTCCTTTGCGACGACTCATTCACCGTCTCTAGTCACCTCCTGACTCATTCACCACATACATACAACTCAGAATGAGTTACGTCGCCAAGGACGAGAAAGCGTACGATGCAGCGGGTGCCGTCCCCGCTGCCAAAATTCACAAGATCCGCATCACGTTGACGAGCAGCAACGTTAAGAACTTGGAGAAATGTAAGTTCGTCTCGTCTCTCACTTTTTCTCTTGACGCCGCTTTCCCCAGTCTCGACCGATCTCATCAACCGTGCCAAGGACAAACAACTTCGCGTCAAGGGCCCGGTTCGCCTTCCGACCAAAGTCCTCAAGATCACCACTCGCAAGACGGTACGTCTCGTTCGCGTCGCACGCACTCGCGCCTCTCTCACCACCTCCCCTCTTCAGCCTTGCGGTGAAGGTTCAAAGACGTGGGACCGTTACGAACTCAAGATTCACAAGCGTCTCATTGACCTCCACTCTTCGAGCGAGATTGTAAAGCAAATTGTAAGGAGAATGTTTTACTGTGTGCCGATACCACTCTGACCGAAATTCCTCAGACCTCCATCAGCCTGGAGCCCGGTGTAGAAGTCGAGGTTACCATCTCTTCCTAAACGCATGCTGTACTGTATATCATCTATGTGCTTATGACCATGGGTTGACAGGACAGTCCTTGTTGAAAATCGAGTTAAGAAAGTGTGTCATAGTATGTGGTGGGTCCGTACATAAATTACTATACAACGATGATGTTTTCAAGGTATCATCGGGAGAGAATGCAGTCCGAGTGTAGGGAATGAATGACACGAGAGGAAGTGTCATAGGTAGACAACATATGATCCAATGACTGGCCGATGGTCACTCCGACCCTGTAAGAGACGCATTTCCTGGTCGTCCAGGCTTGTGTAACTCAGACAAACAACATCGCCCTTGGCGGGATGAGGCGCGGAGTTGACTGTTGGAACAACGGTCTCCTGTGTAGCGACACTCTGGAAAGTGTCCCTTCGGAAGGGGAAGAAACGCCAACGATTCAGAGACGGTGGTGTTGGTAAAGGATCCTTGGGAGGAACAGGAGGTGGAGACTCTACCAGGCTGTCACTTCGAAGTACCGGGATGGACGGGAGCGACGATGAAGCCGAATCAGCTTCCAACGCTGTCCGATTCGACGGAGTGCCCGTGGAAGAGACGCGCGTAGTGTCGTCGGAGGCCTGTGTCGGTGGGTGCACAGAGATGTGGCCCTCGTTTTGTGCCTGATCGACCGCTTCTGTTGACCGGGTTCGAGCGGAAATCCGAGTCGGCTTGGGTATGTTTAACGACAGCGGTCGATTTCCCGTAATGGCCTTCGTTGCTGGGAAAATAACCTCAGCATTCGACGAGCCTCCCGAGGTGCGTCGAACTCTAACGGAGAATGGTCGAATAGCTTGCGAGATCAGGGTGCCGACCCGAGTCCGTTGTCTTGCCATTTCTACTACGTCTGGTTCCGCATCACCGGCGTCAGGTTTGACGGTCGACTTCCATAGAATGCGGTCGCACCTGCAACCATCTCAAGATCAACCAGTAATCCGGTTTTACCAAAATTATACCAACCAACTAGGAACCCGCCGTTTGTGAGAAGAATCATAAACAGCAATCTCGTCTTCATCACCATGAGGTTCAATGGGCGTCGAAGGGGCAGACTTTGTAGAGAACACCCGTGACGATGGACGAGGAATCAAGATCTGTTGCTTGTCGGGTGGTTCCAGTAAGTGCTTTGTTTCGGACACGGAGACAGGGCTAGCTGGAGTATCTTCAGCAGAAGATACTGATGATGGAGGATGCTCAATAATATCGGGAGATTTCGGCCCTGTCACGACATCCTGCGGACCTCGCTTGTTCCACAACCACTTGGCCATTGGGGATGCTGGATGAGATGGTGAGACAACGGATGGCGAAAGGAGCGCCTTCCATTTTGCTTTCGCTTTTTGAGTAGCTAGAGTCAAGGCCACACGCCCACCTTCGCCCACCAATGGATTCAAGGCAAGTGGAGTGAAATAATCTTCATCTTCGGGCTCCGAAACAACGCCCTTCGAGTGCGAGGTCCACACGGATGATGCCAAAGAACGTGATTCGCCCTCGGCATCCTCCCCGGTTTCTTCCTCTTCGCCACCTTCTTTCTCGGTGTCGTTACCGTCTCCGGGAGAGCGCCTGCTGCGCCATCGTTTTGTCTTTGAGCGGCTCGCCACATCGTACTTGAAAGTTGGCGGAAACTCGATGGGCGCTTCTCGGAAACCAGAAAATGCTGAATTTGTCTCCATTTGCCGTTTCAGTTGATCAAACGCAAATGCCTGTGCATACTCTGTAGCGAGCAACAGTGCTCAGCCCAGGTCGTGGACGAACAAGGAGACACGCACCATGCCTAGAAATCAGCCAGTCCGCGTGCAGTCGGGTAATATCTAATCGAAAATTCAAATCGCCACAAAGGAATGTATAGTCGAATCTGTCTGTGATATCTGATGCAGTGTAAGATCGATATTTGTGAATCATCCAAAGGTCTGGTCACCTTCTCTTGTCGTTCTTGGATCATGGGGCTGCAGAAAATCGTCCACGGCAAGCTCAGCCTACAAACAAGTCAACGAAGTGCAGCTAGCATCGTGCCACATCATGAGGAAACGGACCTTGATCTTCGCTAAATTTGCCAGCCGGTGATAAACCTTGCCTTCGTGTGCTGTAGGCAAACTCTCATGAGAAAAATGAATGAGTGCAGTGACATGCAACATACCGGCCAGGTGAGCGTTCAAGAACAAGAAGGTGGAACCATTGATCTTGAGGCTGATACCTACCCCACCTTTGTTACCGACGCGTCCACCGATTAAACCAGCAGTGACCGCTGATTTCGAGAATCCTACGAGAAATGTAAGTGGGCAACATTCCCAGGTAGACATAAACCTGCCTTCAACTATGTCACGCAAGTCTTTATGTATGTAGACTGAGAGGTATAGTCCCATCATCCTCTCCTTTACCAGGGGTACATAAGGTCCCATTTCCGACTCTTTAACGGCCACACGACGATGTAGTGAATGACGCTTTGGTGAAGCAGTGATATCTTTGAGCGCATATTCTCCCTGTACCTGAGGATTTGCTTGCGTTCGATGGCATAGCCAGTGTTCAAGCATAGACGTCCAACCAGAATGGTGGTTCACCACAATTTCATCTTGAAGATCGTCGGAGCTTTTCCACCCACGGCTAGCCTCGTCTCGTTCCTTTTCCTTGCGCTTGAGACTTTGCAGATGGGAGAGGTGTTTCTCGTGATTGTCGTCACTCTTGTCCTTGTCCTTCTCCTTATCGGGACCTCCAAGTTTTATGCCAGCGCCAAGTCCCATGGGTATACCTGCAGAACTGTCCATGATTATGCGTCAAGGACAGTCCAAGGTCCTTACCAGACGAGCTTGGGCATTCTTGCCCTGCTCTTTATAAAGGTCAGTTTAGTTGGGACATGTACAAACCAAATCACCCACACCACGACTAGATGATACGGATGGTCAGGTTCCATAGATAGCACAGGGAAGGTGGGCACGTCGTCTGGGGCACGTTTGCGGTGTTCATGCGGATATACGGGACCGAGCAGCTCCTCCAAGTTGCCCTACGTGCTAATGTAACTAAATTCATGACCATGACTTCAGACATACCCTTGGTAGAGAATCGTGCATGTTCCACGTCAATATCCTGATCTTGAGAAACTTTGGGGACTTGCGCGCAGACTGTAGCTTGGGTGATGGAAAGGCGACGTCGTTCTGAGGGAAGGATGGCAAAGCCGCTGATCCAGGAGACGTGGGAAACAGTGACTGTAATCTCGCAAAGACAGTCTGTTGACCTAGATGGAATGCATTAGCCCACCGTCGAGCGGACAGCATGAGTTGGAAGACCTTGACGGACTGGACGAGGGTGTTGCAGGATGGTTCGAGGCTGCTGGGGGACGTCTGTGAACATTGTGTGCCCCAGGTCGGGCCCTGTGGCCTGTTCTTAAGGCTCGATATCAAGGCAGTGGGTCCAGAAGGACAGGAAGAGAACATAGACGGCAGTTGCGATGAGTGGGTTAATTAAATATTGAACCTGTTCGACGCAGTATTAATTATGTAACCAAGCTCGACGTAAAAATGGCATTTTAGCTGGCAACGAGGTCGAAAGGTAGTCGATACTGGGTGCCCTTGACCCAGCCCGCCAACATCTTCTTCGAGGCGATGATCACACCCAGAGAGCGAGCCAGACTGTGATCCAGAGAGAAGCTTACCGGTGCATATGCTCGGGTGTCGACGGAAACTGGGTATCAGGCTGATGTGGGCGAAAAGAGCATGGCACCGTCGTGTTATGTACCGACTCTTTCTCTGAACGCACGTCAACTGGCTGGTCGAATAAATTACACAGAGTCCAGGAGTGACGCTCCACCTCCACACTGGAGACATGCCCCCCGATATTACCTCCTCGAATCCTTCTTAAAGTATTCGCTGTTTATCGCGGTGGTCTGTGCCATATCAAATATAGTCTCTCCGACACCGAGAAAACGCTCAGTGACTGAGCGGATGGTTGGGTCTGGGATTCTGTCTGTCTCTATACTAGAGTCTGGTGAGTCGACGCGAAGAGGGGAGACAGAACCGAAACCTACGTGAAGCCGCTTGAACGTCGAATGCCAGCAATTACCGTCGAGACTAGGACGACGTCTGCAGCGTAGTGGACAAGCCGACCAAGAACCATGTTGTGATGATCTCAAAGAGGAGCGTGAGGACAAGTCTCCTATCTCCCAGAAGGGTTACCTCCGTATGCTCACACAGGCGGTATTGCGGGGTCGACAGGTGGTGCTGGTCCCCTCCACTCCAGATCATGTCGAGGTACAGAACCGTTTCATCTCACCGTACTCGGTCGTTAATCGCCATCAGAGGTATCATCGCTGGATGTCTGACCCAAACTTGCTCAGGGATACAGGTACTGACCCCCTCACCCTGGAACAAGTTTATGAGATGGAGAGTACGTCGTTCACCACACCGAATCGCATGGATGATCATTTCGCAGAGCATTGGCGAGAAGACGACGACAGTGAGCAGCGACAGGCTCTCAGGCGTAGACTCATCGTGCGGTAGAGCTGACGTACATCATCCTCGCGAATGGCGAGGGCGACATTGCATCCCTTCCGATGGTTGGGGACGTCAACGTCTTTCTCAAAGGCTGTGATGAAGCAGAGGTCGGTGTGATGATCGCAGGTATGTCATCATCGTGATCACACGCATACAATCACTCTTCTTGGGCTCAGAGGAAAGCTATCGAAGAAAGGGCCTCGCACTTGAGGCATTGAAGCTCCTGCTATCATATGTGACCGGACCGTCGTCCCCCTTTCCAATACGACCAGAAAACCTGGTAGCACGGATAGGCAAGGATAATGAGCCCAGCATCAGATTGTTTGAGAGGCTTGGTTTCGTCGAAAGCGAGGGGGTCAACGTGTTCGGTGAGAGGGAGATGCGCCCCATTTAGACGACGTTCTCTTCTTGTGGGTCCAAAGATTCCGTGAAAGCTCCGCCTGACCGCGGCTATTTGCGTCTGTTTGGTTCCTAGCTTACACAATAAATAGCACGCCACCAGCGTCCGATCAACGCGTCTCGTCCCCGCCATGTCGCAGTGAGTGCCAGATCTTGAACATGTCGGTGGCATCGTCTCAATTCCTTCAGTGAAAGTCGTGTATTCGGTCATATACCTGGCATTCTTCCTGGTGCTACGTTCAGCAAGAGGTATATCTCTATCCTCACTCTCTACTTTCTGACTCATTGTCCAACTTCCAGGGCAGACCTGGTGAGAGCTGGTGTACATGCTCTCAATCAGGCTGGAATACATGGGGATCCGGTCGAAGGGGCCTACTCGATCTGTCTTTCCGGAGGCTACGAGGACAATCAAGATCTTGGAGATAAAATGTATGCCGATTTTCCACCGTCCAGAGACACGCGTCTTCATCGCTCCTTGCAGCATTTACGTTGGCTCAGGTATGCTCTGTTCAACTCCAAGTGTCTCCTTTTAAAATGACAGCGTCAAGGGGGACAGGATTCGACGGGGGTATGTCTGTCTTTGTGGAAAGCTGTTTGCCACTCACGCCCTCCCAGCAGCAATACAAGAATCAGTCCTTTGACGACGGTCCAAATAAATCACTCCTGGTGGGTTCCTCAGAAAGTCGTATATCGTTACGCTTCACAATCCCTTAGGTCTCATCCCAGACACGGCGGCCAGTGCGAGTGGTACGAGGCACGAGTAAAACCGATTACTGGGCACCCGCAAAAGGGTGAGACATGCGTCATCGAACGGTCGTGCGATGACTCACGTTCGCCGGCAGGTACAGATATGATGGGCTTTACGTCGTTCATCTGGTGGGTGCCCTCCGTTCCCTCACGGTGTCACTTTTTTATACATACACATCTAGGCCGAGATGCGCCCAGGGAAGAAGGGCTTCCAGATGTGCTTCTTTGAGCTTCGGGTAAGACCTCAGTCTGCCAAGTGAAGCTCGCTAAGCTGTCGACCACCAGAGAATCAGAGAAGAGGGTGATAGCCCTCTGCCCACCCGACGTACCCTCACTCTGAAGAGATTGAATAACATGCTGAGGAGAGCGCCGAGATGATTTCATTGTTTTGTTTAGTGTTATGCTATAGCTATCGATGCACCGTGTACCTCACCTCAAAGTATTCCCAATAGCTGAATCCGAGTCATGGATCAGGGTATATATCAACTAGTTCCGATGCAAACTAATACGAGATCATGCACACGAAATCGGGTGATCTCGGCACCCAAGTGTAATGTATCGGAATAAAGGCTCGATTGAGAAAGGACCAACAAAAAATAACATGGGAGAAGCTTGAGACAGCAAACGACTGAACTGATGGACCGTCCTGTAAGCAGTCAGTGACGGTATGAACCACAGAATCCGTCAACGAGACTCACCACCAACGGTATGCACATGGTCAGACAAACTTGTGCGTATTTGGATCATCTACAAACGTTAGGGAATCGGTAGAGTTCGTGCTCAGTACTCGTCCAGGGTTTCCCCGTCTTCGTCAGGAATACTGGCGATACTCTGCGGACGCGGTTTCGAAGGTGAAGCACCCTCGAGGAGGTTGACGATATCTTCAATCTCACCTCCGGGAGTACCATCTTCGATTTCGAGACCGTCCTCATTGCCAATCACTTCATCCGCATGTAACTCAACGGGTTCGGGAACGGTGTCTTTGAAAACTTCCAAATAGACTTGTTCATCTCCACGTGCAGCCTCCTCCGGAAGAGTCTCGGCAACATGTTCATGATCGTGAGCCTCCTCTTCGGCAGGATGTTCGCCGCCCTGCTGCTCAGGGTGAACCTCAGGATCAGAGTGCTCGTCCCCTTCAGCAGCAGGGTCGTGCATCATGTCGTCGGTGACCTCCGAATGGCCAGGCATATCTTCTGCTGAACCAACATCCGAAAGCGCGATAATCCCCGACTCATGCTCATTATCTACATGATCAGCCACAAGGGGGTCCGGGCTACGGGAAGGCTCGGAAGATGCAGAAGCAGAAGCAGGACCAGGAGTGATTCCCTCCCGTATACTAATAATCTCCTTTGGCTTCACGGCAACAGGTTCAACCTTGGACTTCGACAGCCCTTGAGAAGTCGAACTAGGAGCGCCAGCTGAAGTGGATTTTGCCACTCTTGCAGGACTTGGAGCAGGGGGAGCTGGCGTGCGCGCTTTGGACAACGACGCAGCCGTAGGCTTGCTGAGCCTCTCTGCTGCATCGCTGCTCAGGGTCGCCTTCTTAACGGGAGGCGGGGGTGGCGGAGGGGCATTACGAGAACGCGCAAGCGATGCAGCTGTAGGAGCGAACAACCCGGAAGATGGCGTTTTCGGTCTTGCAATAGCCGGGTTTTGTGTGGGTGCTGTTTTGGGACGCGAGGGGGTCGATGGTGCAGTTCTGGAAACCGCCCGTGCCTGGCGTGTCGTCGAGGGGTTCGATACAACGGACTGGCCAGTGTGTTGGGGCTTGAGAGGTTGCGAAACAGACGACTGGAGAGACGTCCTCGGAGGATGAGAGCTGGCCGCAGACTTGGTAGAAGAGCTGTTAGTGATTGGGGCACGAGATTTTGCGGGAGACGCTACTATCCGCCGCTTTCCCTGCGTTGGCGTCGACTTCCCGGTAGAGACGGCTTTGCCTTTGGATGGAGGAGATTTCACTGATGTAAGAGTTGGCGTGTTGAGTATGTCCGCTGGGGGAGCAGAATTGAGGATGGGCTGAGGGCTCACGACAGTAGACCCGGACATGCTAGGAGAAGGTGAACTGGAGAGTGCGGGTGCAACTGGTTTTACATCGCTGGACGCCAAGGGTTTGGGTGGCCATTCCTTCTTCTCCTTGGCTTCCTCTTTCGCAGCATCGCCGGCTATTTGTGACGAGACGCTGGAGCTGCGTGGGACCACAGGGACAGCGGAAGAAGTTTGCCGCTTTCCCTGTTGCTCGAAGCGACCGATGAGATTGGCAACACTCTGGCGTGGTCTCTCGTCGGGCAGAGGCCTGAGATGAGGATGGGCTGATGTCAGAGCAAGATCGGACAAGGAGAGAGGAAAAACTGCGACTGACATCTCGCACTCTCCTGGAGTTCGAGGGGAAAAAAGAAAGAAAGAAAAAACTTGTGTATCCGCGAGAGAAAGTAGGAAATGTGGTCAGGGCGATGGTTGCGGTTGTCGTTCAAGCCGTTGGCAATCCAACTGCAACACCGCGTCACGCTTTTGGTAAGTTAGCGGCATGGATGGACAAGCTATTATGGCGGACCATTGTCAACACGACCCTGGCAGTGTCTAACTGACAACGCAATAATCCAAGGTACCCGCATCATACAGCCAGTCCTAACGTTAGCTTCAGCGCCGACGCTGAAGGTACATGTTCGAATGAAACATACTCGGACCAAGAGGATACGAAAGCAACATAAATTGATTTCATGCTGTGAGGCGGCAAATTCCAGACTTTCTGACATATGCATACGCTACGTCTGAGTTTGGCAGAGATTGATCGAGTTTCACAGTAAGTTATAGCATTAACGCTCATCCCAGGACGAGGGTATTTTTTCTCTATGATTGGAATCTAACGAGTCCAAAGCTCTATCACTGACGGCCCTTCACCCAAACCTTGACATAGTCCGCAAAAGAAACCATGCAAATCGTCTGCCAGATACCAAGAGCAATGCGAGGCGTCACTCCCCGGTAGAGACCCTTGATACCGTTTTCTTTGTAGATGAATTTCAACGTGTTCAAAATGGTGAGTTTTTCTGGGCGATTAGCATTGAAAGGCGCCTTGGCCATCGATTGCATCTTGTGATGTGTCAGTCCCAGAGACGAGCCTTGTAGAGTGAACATACTTCAACACGGATGACTTCGATAGGCTGATTCCATGTCGCCAATGCACCACCGATCGAGGAGGAAAGTATCTTGTCGATTGCACCTAGGCTCTCCCGTTCACTTTTGCCACGCACACTCAGGATTGCCGTCTCAACCAGCCGGGCAAAGCCCATGCTGAAACGTAATCAGTTGGTGAAAGATCAGAAAGCTCAATGAGATAACGGACCGTGAACCCCAGTTTGTGCATTGACGCAAAGCAACTGCATTGACACCTTTATTAATACCCCGAATACCCTCCTTTCGATATATGTCCATGAACACTTGGAAAGTTGATCGTTGTACACCACTCGCGACTTCTTTGTGTCGAGTAATTTCAACAGTCTTCATGCAAGTGGTAAAACCTATCAAGCAAGAATGTGAATAAAGGATTGGGTACTATTGTTGAATCGTTGATGCGCCTTGATGTGTGTGCATCAACAATTCAACAATAGATATTCACTCACCCATAGTTGCGTAGGCCTGAGCAATACCACCGCCCATACCGCCAAAGAGACCAGCTGCAGCTGGGCTGATGCCCACACCCATAGCAGCAGACTCGATTTCGGAAGCAGTGAAGAGTAAAACAGCGCCTTTCGTGGAAGCCTCTATCCATGCCTGCAGAATGACGAAGGTAAGGGATGAAAAGGAAAGCGAGATATTCGCTTGCATACCCATGGAATGAGTCCTTGGAAGAAACCGGCGACTCCACCGCGAGCCCAGACAGACTTGGAAGCTTGAGGCAATGTCTGTGACCGGTTGGCAGCCATTTGGGTTTTAAGGACCTCGAGAGGCTGTCCTAAGGTCGTCACCTAAATGTAAAGGTTATTCGCAAGCACAAGCATCAGACACGTAGTATAGACTTGCCTCCTAGAAAGGGAGAGTGAGAGCTGTATGGAAAACGACAAAAAAGACGACTGACGAACTAGTGGTCGCAGGCACGAAACGGGGTGGACAATGTTAGCATAGTCTTGTTAATAAGACGGTGCACGATACCATGTTCATGATGGCACCTGTCGACGAGGTCGGTAAGAGCGCGCACGTAGTTGAACGAAGATGAACATACCGATGGCAATGTTTGACCAGTTAACGCCCTTCTGGCCAGGATCCTTTTGAATTGCCATCGTGTACTTGTCGGTGAGAGAAGCAAAAGAAATGAAGTCGAAAAACAAGAGTGGTTTTGTCTGAGGTGAGCTAAAATGGGCCGACCTGCCATTTCTGGAAAACGGCCACTCCAAACGAATGATTCATTATGAGCACACTCGCCGAGCCGCGACTTCCATATATGGACACCGCTCCAGCGCAGGACTTTCGGGACGCATCGGACACATTAATATTCATTTTTATTCATATGGAACCTTTATTTGGAACCTCTGCAGATGCTTCACTGCAGGTATTATTCATATTTTGATAGTGCAAACTCTCTTGTGTTTGAGGGGGAGTGTTGGGATATACATACTGTATGTGGCGGCATCATCGAGCTTACATAATCACCGCAGAATACTCTTAGTAGTACGAAAATGCCAAGTATTTTCGTACTACTAAGAGTAATCTACAGGTACTACAGGTTCTACCAATATAAGTGACTACCAAGAGTATTCTACAAAGTCAATTCGCCAACTACTACGTGTGCCTCTTCTTGATATCTGAACGAAGGGAATCAATCCGAGAGAAAGACTTGTTGCAGTTGCTCAGGAAACTGAGAGATTGAGGTGGGTCGCGATGTGGCGCCGGAAGGCATCTCTGCGATATTCGTTACCACAGAATCCCTTGTGTGTCCACCAGTGGCACGTAAGCTTCTGTTGCGCGGGTCCCTATACGTCATGCATGTGCCCTGGGTGCACGACCAGCTCATCGAAACTGATGAAGCATTGGCCACAGGGTATGCCGCCCGTAAGCCATTCACAGGGAAACAAAGGATTGTCTCCTGTGGTAGCAACTCTGTATGATTTCGTCTGGGGTCTGGAGAGAACGAATAATGTGACGACCGTACTCAGGAGGAAAATGCTCTTCTCTTATTCGATTCGCGTAGTACACAGGGACGTTTTCCTGCTATGAACTTATCAGAAGCACGGAAAAGAGGGGAAGAACGGAATGGTGGCTTACTTCTGCGCTCTGATGCATGTTGTGTAATCCGCAGGCGAAGTAATTGCTCAGGTGAGCTGGTGGCAGGTGAGGCTGGCGCATCAGCCTAGGCAGGGATTACTAAGATTGCGAGCGCTGAAACAGGATACTTCCTCACAGAGGCACAAAAAATACAGATTTCAAGACTAATATTTAAGAATTGGTAGGAAGTAAACGTGTGGAGGATAGGAGGAACAGCGGACTTACCTGCGTTATCTGTACGGTATGCATGAGCTTTCCAACTATCTGGCTGGCTGGGTGGCACGCTATCCTGCGCATTTCTGCAAGAGCCGGCCGGATCTGCATCAGATGATACGCGGAATTAAGGGAGCGGACATACCCAAAATTGGAGACCCGGATTGTCACGATTTACTTTTTCTTCTTTCACCACGGGAATCCCAGTTCCATGATGGAAGATCTGAATTTTGCACAGGTTGAGATTTTGTAAACCACCGCAGGGTGGACACTCAGAGGCGGGACGAGCAGAACGTGATAAGCGTATCCAACAAAAGGGGGAGAGAGAAAGAGAAATACATGTCGAAGCACTGGGCCTATATATACGTGTCGAGCGCTGGAATGCTGGAGCGAGATGACGTCACCTCACACCCCTCCACCCTTCGAAGAAACCTTTCCCAAACATCTAACCCCTACCGAGTGTGAGACAGCAGGCACGCGATGCACCAAATAATGACTGCAGCGTAGTCAAATCTTCTTTTCCACATTCACCTTCTCTTGCTCTGTTGAGCAACGCTGTCCATTGGTCGTCCTTTTCTATTATTTTTTAAAATGTCCACAGTGGCGAATTGCAGGTATAGATCTCTCCCGAGTTGCTTCGTGTGGTAGGTTGGTCGCGATGAAAGAGAGCTCTGTTCATCTTCGCATTCATATTAAATCACTAATGCTTGATTTTCCAATGAACGTGGACATACGTACCGACATACTCAAACCTTCGAAAGCTACCGAAGAATCAGGCTGACCCAAAGTGATTGAAATGACCCGCGATAAGTCAGTTGGCATATCTGTTGTTAATATGCTAATTTCATCGATGATCAGGAAGTTTTTTTCCTGTTGTGCTTTGCATTTCCGGGATCATCGATCCGTCTTGGGAATGTACGCTGGATTCCCGACCATGAATGAACGGTCATTCCACCAATGTTCCTGACCGACAACGCAATAATCCAAGGTACCCATATCATACAACAAATTCACCTGGGCCCCATAAGCCAGTTCCCTAACGTTTCCTTCAGCGCGGCTCTCGACGTCTCGGTGTGCCAAAAATGACCTGCGCCCGTCACGGTCACTGTCTTCAATTGTGCTTTGGTACCCTCCGTCGTCTTGAGTGACTCGGTCCAGGTATCATAGTGGGAGTGGCTTGTAAAGTCGTCCCGATCCCCGTGAACGATGAGCAACCGGGTACGGTCATCATGCAGCAAAGACGTCAATGCCGAAGAGTACATTTTCGAATGAAACATGGTCAAGAATCCCCTCGGACCGAGAGGATATGAAAGCAACACAAAAGAGGTCTCGATGGGTGGGGGTAACACGGGGTGCAACGTTGCTATCAATGAGCCATGAGAATACCCCTATTGCTCAGTTCAACGCGAGCGCAGAGATTCTCGAGGACGACGCACGATGAACGTCACGGAATTGACCCGCGAATGTCCCTCCAAAAATTGCTCGACCAACGCTTCCAAATCGCTGCCTTCCGCTTTACCGGTGAAAGAAGAGTAGCCGGTTGACTTTCCGACACCCCGAGAATTGTAGCACACCACGTAGAGATCCTTGTCTTGTAAGGACTTGAAAATGGTCTGGACAGTCCTGCACCAATCGAGTGCTTTCAAAGGGCAGCAGTCAAACACACTCACGAGTCGTACATGCATCCGCCGAGTCGTGACCATGGATGGAGGCAAAATGCAACTCGAGCGCACTGGCTCTCCTGCTTGGGCCGTGAGGTTGCGACTTCGAGGGCAACACCCGTCTTCAGTGGGATGATGTCGTGGGACGTGACCATCACTTGAAAGTGGTTACCGGTTCATGCCACCGGCGCTATCGACTTACTCGCACACACCCTACTCTCAGATTCAAGCGTCAACCCAACCGATCTTCTTGGTAGGCCCGACCTGCGTGCATGGTGTCTAACCAATAATCCAACGTTCCGGAACAGTGGTGCGAACCTTTTCGACGGTCGCAGTAAATGGCAGAGACTCTCTTGGCCCTTTTACTCGTCAACTCGTCCGCAAAAGGTCCTAGTCTAGTTTTTAGATGGCCGCCAGTACCCAAGTCGTCACTTAGGCTCATACGTCCATTGCCTCATATCTGTGGGTCAGAGCTCGACAACCCATGGAGGGCAGCCCATCATAACGGCGTCTCCACTAGCACTGCGGATGGATTCGAACAAAACACCCGCCCTCACCACGACCTTCCACAAGACGCGGACGATTATGTGTGGCGGGCGCCGTCTGCAGTACGTGACCGGGCAACGTCCTTTTCCAGAAGCACACAGCTTCCTTCGTCCGGCCGTAATTCACCCTCCAAAATGGATTCACCTGACGACGAACATGAAGAGGGTACAGTAGCTGATGAGTACCACGGCATCTTCGATTATCCGGCGCAGTTTTTGTCCAAAATGTTATGTCCGCAGAGACCCCTTTGCCACCAGAAATTCGAACTCATCATCGATGACTTGGTATTTATCGGGCACCCAGTCTCAGCAGAGGACGATGGGATTTGGCGCTTTAAATCAGAGAAGAGCAAGTCCAATTCCAGGGGGAGAGGTTCACGACACCGTGAAGCGGATGACAACAAATCCGAGAGGTCCGTCAGCGGGGAACTACGTCCTACCTCTCAGAGCCGTAATTCTTGGCTGCACATGTTCCATTTTGTCCTAGTGCTGGATTCACCCGATCCTTCGTCATCAGCAAATGGCAATATTGCCAAGTACTTCCATGTAATCTATAACCAGATTGCATTCACGGTCACGGCAGTGCTATTCCAAGAGCAAGTGATTTCTAACTTCGTGGAGGCAGAATGTGACATCCTAGGCGCTTTGGAGGCAGAGTACATCGCCAAAGGTATCAAGCTTTTGAGATCCTAGCAAAGTGAGCTGATCGTGTCAGGCGAGGCTTTCTCAAAATACATATCGCATGCCCTTCAAGTTTCATCTATTGCGGCAGCGATGAAAACGCTTTTCGAATCTATCAAATCGTCCTCAATGGCATGCATCACACTCAATAACCTTCCCTTGGAGTTGCAACTTCCCCCTTATCTAGACTACCTCCTACACAACGAGGAGGAGGATGAACTCGACTTTGTAGACCAACAGGGAGACGAGGACGAAGCAAGGGTGTGGGGCCGCGGTTTCAATTTTGGATGGCGTTTGCCTGCACTAGCTCCATGGAAGAGTCTACTTCTTCTGGATGTCGACGACACTCTAGATCCATACAAAAATCTCAGAGGTCCACATGTGAGACCTGAGGAGAGGGATTATGCAGATCGTCTAATCAAATTTCTGGAAACTGCCTCGGTCACACTTTCGTATGTTCGTCACCTCTGATCTAAACCATTTGTATCGACATCTACAATTTACAGGCTTGCAGACATGGCGAGTCTACTGGACTGGGACCTAGAGTCTGAAGTGTTCCCAACAGTCCGTTGGCTTGTCCATCACAGAAGAGCAAGGCTCGTGGACGTCGTTCACAGCTGTTTGAAGACCGTCTTTACCCTCCCTCCCAGATTCCATACACCGTACGTGAAATATTATTTCTTAAAAGATGACGTTCCCACCTCAATTTGCTACATCAAGATTGTCTCAATTGTCCACCAAATTTAAAGAAATGTTTCCTCAACACACCATCCCTTCCCTTCCATCCCTCCTCGTAACCATCTCAGCAGCCAATTCCAAACAGACTGACAACCATTTCTTCGCTGCTGTCGTCCGTTCCAAAGAACACATTGCTTTATATCACGACGTTGTACTATGGATGCTGAAGCACGACCTTTTGTGTACCCTCCATCTCCACGTACGGATTGTAGCGACATCGGAGCTTAAAGTCCGTGTCCGTGAGGCTCACGAACGGAAGCTAGAACGATTAAGCGGTCGAAGAGTCCGCAGAAGCAGGCCAAGCGAACTCCTTGAATCCGAATCACCCACAGATAGGCAACCCGGAAACACTAGTGTAGCGTGGTTGCCATTGTCCCCGAAGAGCGCACGACGATACTCCAGGCATATATCTTCCACTGAGCTGGAGTTGGATAGTGAGATCTCCGAGTCGTTTGCGGATAATGAAAAGGACGATGAAGATGTCACCGAGGAATCTGACGAGGACAATATTGGATGGGGAACCGCTGAGGACACTATTTCCCCATCTATGATAAGTGATCCGGGGACCGCATCTCCGTTGGAACGGAGGTGGCTTGCCGCGATGTCAGAAGGAAAGGATGAATACATTGCAAGGCGATTCGAGTTGTAAGCATTTATCTCGAACAGTCGGACTGCCAGCCTTGCTGACTTGTTTTGCAGAATCAACCAATACTTTGACGGGAAACGGGCTGACGATGAGATTCTCTATCGGGCAGAGATATCAAGGAAGCAACTTCGCGAAGTATTGCACCATTACGAGGAATATGTGCGACCTTTCTCACTGTTTCACATCTACCTGGTCTAACTCTTATACAGTTGCAGACATTCCTGCATCCAGCATAATCTTTTAAAATTACACGGTTGTCATTGTAGGGCTTTCTAGTTGATGAATTGCTATGCATAATCCCTATGCACTCATCCGAGAAAGTCGCTCCCTCCGCTCTCTAACCATCATTGCCTCAGTGGAACATCTTTGCTTTAGTTCCAACCAGCCTTCGCCAGCTACGACCTGAGGCGTGACAATGAAGAACGCTTCCACTGGTCATTCTCCACTCCCACAGCCCTCACAAATGCTTCTGCCGCCGAATCCTCTTGGGTACAACCCCAGAAGTCGCTGTTTGAATGTTCATAGTCCTCCCGGTAGGCTAGTCCTCGTTGAGACTGACATGTGGAGCTGGAGGCTAGCCAGGTACCTTGACAACCGTATCGGCTTCTCCGCAAACACGTACATATCGGGTCGGGCAGGACTCACTTCCGCAGTGGCACGCAACATGTTCCGGATGATCACCACGTTGCTGCAATGCACAGATTCATCGTGATGCTGGATAATGGTTCAACCATTTGAGTGAGAACCGTACTCTCTCGCTCAAACCGGGAAAATACGGTTCTCACTCAACCATCACCGTCCCCTAGCGGTCGTGCCTTCGTGAGTCCCGCACACTATCCACTTGGACAGTATGTGGAACTCGCGAATGTCCGTTCCGTTCGCCATGGTTTGGCTTGCAACCCTTGATGTAGAACTGGCTTACTGGAAAACCTCGACTGCATGCTACCGATCGCACTCGATTTGATATCGCGGACCATCACACGTTGGGACACACAGCGACAGGCGAGGGAAAGTAAGATGGTTGAACGATTGCAACCATAGCCAAGAGTACATGACACTAATGGGGGTACACTTCGGTCTGAATAGCATTCCTTCTCGCCACATGCATACAGTTACAGCTTGGAACCAGAGACTGCATCGTTGTATCGCTTTTCACCTTCCTCCCAGTTGACGACATTCCATATCTTTTCGAGATACTGATAACGGGGGACAGGTCAGTTTGGTGTCTCACGAACGCATAAATTTACTCACCGCAGCCCTGGCATTAAAGTACTGCAAGTAATACGCGTGCTCCCAGACGTCGATGCCGATGATGGGTACATGAGTAAGAAGGGGGTCTTGATTGGCTGTAGTGGCGATTTCGAGAACGTTCGTCTTGGGATTCCAGCCCTACAAGATGTAAGAACAAGGGAACCAATGTCAACGAGGAACACACAAGCCAGCCCCAACCAGAGCCTTGAACAGCCACGGTGGTGGCATTGAACTCCTTGATAAAATCCTCGAAGGAGCCAAAACGACGATTGATGGCATCTTTCAAGGGACCGTCCTTGAGAATACCGCCGTTGCCCTTGGCGTGCTTGCCATCTGGGGCGGGGGCGAGGTTCTTCCAGAAAAGGGAGTGGTTGATGTGACCACCACCGTTGAAACGAAGGGCAGACTGAAGGGCGATGCGCTCTTTAGGGGTAGTGGCCCTAGCGTAGTTGTTCTCCGCAGCATTGAGGGCATCGACGTA
The DNA here is from genome assembly GCA_038092695.1 of Boletus rubropictus. NCBI lineage: Eukaryota > Fungi > Basidiomycota > Agaricomycetes > Boletales > Boletaceae > Boletus > Boletus rubropictus. The sequence goes on along the minus strand of JBBPQW010000048.1, from coordinate 29,371 downwards.
TGCTTTGTGGTGCTTGTCGTGGTGTAACCTCATGATCTCTGCAATGATGTATGGCTCGAGCGCATCATTGCTGTAAGGGAGGTCGGGGAGGGTGTGTGTACCAGACATGATGTTGGTGACGGAGTGAAACGGGCAGTGATGTCACTTTCACTCGAGCGTATCGTGCACAGCATGGCCCCTTTTCATCGCATCCCGTACATACAGACGGTCAGGGGCCCAGCTAGAGGGATAGCCCAGCGCGTATCCCATACACTTTCCTCGCAATTCAGGTGACGGTCTCCAATAAGCAGGGGGCGGTCTCTCCTTGGTAGACTTTCGGCGTTTCCTGTCTGATACCTTTCTATATTCGGGGACGGGCAGGACAGGCAGGACAGCACAAGACAGCCGGGGCTCATGTGGTGACGATACAGAACTCTCATGAGCCCGCGGGCTTCCGGCTTTGACGGTCTTCCTTGTACGACCTTCTTCGGTGACTAGCAAGGTAGGTAGAGGCCGAGCAAGAGACATGTTGGCGAGCACCACCTTGGTTTCAACAGGGACAGGCTACGGAAAAGGACGTCTTAGCTGGTGATACCAAAAAGGTAATGTACATCGAACAGTACGACCTTTGAATCGATTTGCCGTGTCGAATCAGCCAGTTCTTGCGGCTCTCTGGCGACACGCAGTGCACGTATTCTGCGAGTTTCAGCTTGTACTTCGTCATCCTCGCAGTCTGGACCAGATCCTGACCTGGCAAGATTATCAAGACGATGGAATAGTTCGGGACAGTAGATACATACACAAATGGGTTTAACGGCTTAGGGTCTAGAAAAATCCGTTGCGGATGTTTCATGCTGGACACGAGGCGAAATGCTACTGGGTGTTTGAGAACCAACGTTTTAGGTGCACAAGGTCCTTACCGAGTTGATCGTCGTGTATGCGACCTTCTGCCGTCCTCTGACGCTTTGTGGTTCTTGATAGACTGGATGTCTCTGCAAGGACATCTGCCCAGGTGTCCCGGAGCATGTTGTCCAGGTCACGCTTGAGGGAGTGAGTATGCTCATCGCGAACAATGAAAGTATGCCCTGCACGCTCAGCCATCTCTGAGCGTGTGGTTGTCTCCATAGTGAATGCGGATTGGCAAATTTAGGTCCTAGTGGAAGGCTGTTGTGATTTGTTGTTGTACCCTCAAAACAACATGAGCGACGAGGACCTCCTGTACGGCTTCTCTACCGACGATGAAGACTCTTCCGACGAGGAGGTTATTGCAGAGCAAGATATTGACGTCGGAAAGCTGCCTACGGTGGCCAAGGACGGTGTCACAGTGCAGAAAAAACTAGAGCGAGCTCAACGACAACAAGTACGATATCCGCCCAGACCCCTTCACATACGCTCATCACCCACAGAAACACGACAAGGGCGTCATCTCAATCAGTCGTCTGCCGCATGGCTTTTACGAGGACCAGCTCCGAGCCTACTTCTCGCAATTTGGCGAGGTATTGCGTCTACGTGTGTCCCGGAATAAAAAGGTCGGTATTTCGTGTCGCTTTTCGTTTTTTCTTCTTTGCCAAGATACCGACGATACGTTTTCTCAGACTGGAAAGTCGAAACATTATGCATTCCTCGAGTTTGACTCGTCCTCCATCGCGCAGATCGTTGCGGAGACGATGGACAACTACTTGCTCATGGGACATATACTCAAGTGCAAGGTGATCCCCAAACACGAGGTTCATCCAGAGCTGTGGGTAGGTGCAAATCGAAAGTGGAGACCGGTCCCCCGAGATCGTATTGCTCGGGTGCAACACAACAAGGTAAACAAGGAGCGTGTTTAGAACCATGACCAACTCATATTTTCCGATACCCAGCCTCGAACGGAGGAGAGCATCCGGAGGGCAGAAAAGCGGTTGATGAAGCGTCAGGAGGAGCGCAAGCGCAAGTTGGCAGAGGTCGGCATAAAGTACGACTTTGATGCCGTCGCATATGTGGGTGCATTGACAGCCTTGTCTTACCTGCGTCTGATCAATGGCCGGCCAGAAAAAGAAACCAAAGTCTTCGTAGGGCACAGAGGTATCGATACCATTGTACCTTTGAGTGTGATCGTACTGTCCCGAGTCGACTTGCCACATGTCGATGCCAGGGTGTCGGTTGCGCTCGTCTGAAAGGCGATTTCGCAAGTATGTACCACAGTGTGGCGCCATCCTCTAACGATTACAGTAATTACAGCGCTTTTCAAAACGATGCGGAAAACTTGTTTGATAAACTAACGCTTTCGGAAGCAGTTGAGTAAGGACCCTGAAACCATCTGAGTCAAATTTGCACCTGCGGGTCTGTACTGATCTTGCATCCCCAGCCTTCACCCCCAGCTCACAGTTCTGAAAATACATATGTGTTTGCCATTGCACTCACTGTTTATTCTTCCATCAAGAAGAAGACAAAGGGCAGGGTGTCAGCCATTGTGAAGGAGGATAAGTCAGTAAAAACAAAAGAGTTACTTTTTTTCTATCAACAGCAAAAATCACATTGACTTCTTGCAAAGCATCCTTGAGAAACATGGCCAGGATCAATACAAAGTCTCTGAGAAGTGGTGCATCACTAGTTTATACTCAACATAGTATAACATGATACATTTTGGGAATGAATTATATAAATATAAAAACTTAGCATGTAAGCTAATGAACTTAGTTTGTTGTGTAAAGGTTTGATAAGAGCATCATATGTAGCAAAGTTTATATATGACATTATGTAAACTTTTCAAATTCAGTGATGCACTAGCTGCACACATGCTGGTTCACTCAGGTAACTATGGGGTCCTGCCCCGGCTCTTTCCGCGTCGTTTTGAAAAGCGCTGTAATTCACGGCTCCTGGCAACGGCCAGTAATAGTCATCAAGTGACAATGTTGCACATGAGACGCAAGCGCACATTTGGGAATGGCGGAGCAGTCAATGTCACTTGTGGCCGTTGTGAACGCGAGGGTGAATATTTATCATCCTCTTATCACATATACAGGATAGCTCAGGGGGTATATAAATTAATCAGAATGGGATTGCGAATTACAGCAAGGGTTACACGGGTTGCGTGCAAAATCATCAAGAGAATCCAACGTATGTGAGTAGAAACGAGCGAGTCCCATGACAAGACTTTCCAACGCCTAAGCAGTTATAGCACCGGTGATATATGATTCCTGGTCCTCATTAGAGAGGACCTCGAGTGTCTTTTGCTTGGTCTCTGGGATAAGCAGTGTGGAGAAAATCCCCGTCAGCATGAAGAAGGCAAAGATTTCCATGCTATTCAAAGACAGTTGTTCAGATGACCATCCAAACTAGACACAGATAATCCTTACATGTGTTGGATGAATTTATTCGTGCCGCCGATGTTAATCAATTGACCGAAACCGAGTTGCGCGACCACGGCACCGAGCTTGCCACTCGCTGCGGAGATACCGTGTGCCGTCGAACGGTAACGCGTGGGGAATGCCTCTCCGGGTACGATGAAAGTTGTCGTGTTGGGACCAAAGTTCTGGAAGAAATTGGTAAGGCAGTAGAGGAAGACGAAAGCGTCCGTGGAGGATGGAGTGGCGGTAAGCTTGTCGTAAGCGAAGCCTTTGGAAAAGAATCAGTGCTCATCGACGGAAACCCGCACGAGCGGCTTACCCATGATAATGAAGAGAATAGTAAGAATGCAGAAACCCATGAATTGGATGGGCTTGCGACCCCAGGAATCGATGAACAAAAAGGAGACCCAATACCCGGGAATAAGGCCGGCAACGATGAGAATGAGGTTTCCAACGCAAACATTGTAAAGGGACTCGTAGACATATAAAGCAGTCTTCTTTGGGACATTAACTTGACCAAAGTTGATGGCAGTCAAGATGACAGAGCTGTTGAGACCGAGACCATAGAAAGCGATCTAGGAACATGTTAGGATGGATAGGCAACAAGTGTGCTTGACTGACATCGAGTGCGAACCAAGAGTAGGCTGTACCCAGGAGAACCTTGCCGTTTTCCCATTTCGAAAAGTGAGCAATAAAGTCGGCACGACTCGCGCGAGGTGCCTTGGCACGTTGGGAAATAATTACATCGTCATCCTCGACGTACTTGCCGGTGGTGAGAACGTTCTCGATGTCTTGCGTGGCTTGATCGACGTTGCGCTCAATATCCATAGTGAAACGCGGGGTCTCCGGAATGGTGAGACGGAAGTAAAGGGCGATGACACCAGGAATACATCCAAGACCGATGAGGATACGCCAAGCGTAGTCGACGGGGACCCGACAAGGGTAGGGTACCTCAAGGATGGCCTCCTTGTATGCAGCAACAACAACGATACCGACGATAGCGGAGCCTGATCAAGATTGATTAGGGTGATTTTGTGTTTGAATGACCAACGTACCGAGTTGACCCCATCCCTGGAAGGCAAATACGGCTGTCATGAGACGACCACGAATGCGAGTTGCGGCGAACTCGGAGGAAATGATGGCACTTAATGGGTAATCACCGCCAATACCGACGCCCATCTGATAAATGGTGATGAGCAAACGTGGATGGATTGAGGGTAGTAAAAGAACTGACGATGAACCGCCATACGATGAGGGCGCCGATGATGCCTACAGCAGGAGCCTGACCGGAAAGAGCCTGACCAAAGGTGGCGATGATCATGATCATGAGCTCGATTCCGTCTAAAGGTTGGAGATCAGAACGAGAAAGGGAGGAAGACGAGGCTGGTTTAATTACACATGCGCTTACGACCGACGACATCTGCGAGCCAACCAAAGATGAGCTGGCCGAACAAGGTTCCAACGGGGGTGGCAACCTTGACGCCAGTGGACTGCCAAGAGGATAGGGCGGCTAGACGGGTCGGATGAGGGCAAGGGAGAAGGCGAGGTGAGCGACATACCGTTTTTTCCGTAGACATATCCGAGCATGGAGGCAGCGAGGTTGATGGCAAAGATGTCATAACTAGGAGAGGGTCGGATGAGGAAGGTATGAGGATGCAAACGCACGACTCACGCGTCGGTGAAGAAACCGGCGCCTGCGACCAAGCAGACTTTGACATGGAACCAACTGCGGGGGATGAGATGTGGCGAGGAAAGATGGGGAGCACATACGAGAATGGGGCGTTGTCGATCTCTGCGAGGGCAGCGCGACGACGCTCGTTGAGTGCGGCGATGTCCTGTCCCTGTGGCTTCCTGGGGTAGGAGTCATGATCGGAGACCTGCTCGACGACGTTGGCCATAGTGTAACGGGCCTGAGCGGGAAGTGGGAAAAGAGGCGGCAATGCGCTTCATCTCGGCCGGTTTGGTGTTTATAACTGGTGCAGCGACGACGGTGCCTTGCACGTTCGTGCCCGATTGGACAGATATTCGCATGGACAACTGCCTCGTTCCCAGGATCGCTTGCTGGCCCACTCTTCGCGGGTACGCGCATGGCCACCGCAACGGGTGTCTCTCGGCGTCTGCGAGCTCTAGCCCTGTACAAAGAGCTCCATCGTCTCGGTCGTGACTACGAGCCTTCGTCAGTGAGGTGCTGCGTGTCCATCCCATGCTTACTTGTCGCCCACAGCTACGACTTTCACGCAAAGCTGAGAAAGCTGTATGAAAGTGGGATCCTGGTCCCTTCTCCGGAGCATGTGCTGATCGGACCACAGAGAACCGAGACTTGAAAGATGAGGCGGAGATAGAGAGGGCACTCGCATTTGGAGAATACATCAAGAACGGTATGTCGTTCCAAGCGCCACGGGGACGAGCCTAACTGCGCTCAGAAACTTTGGCGCTGTACTCGCTGCGTAAATATAGGCACTTGAAACGGATGTACCCTCCTAGTGACCTGTAGCGTCGACCTTGACCACGCACGTTCGATGAGATGAGAGCCGAGTGGCAGGCCCATCGCCACAGTGAGAGGATGATCTGGATCGTCTGCTACTTGAGGGACATCGGCCGCCTGAAGTTTGAGCCATCTCTTCATCTCAGCATCTGCCCTGGGATCCTGTGTAGTAGTGCTCCTTATTCGGTTGACTCGGGTGCAGTACACTCTCACTCGACGTTCAGCGACAAAAGAGTTGCCGACGCAGAATGCCAAAGGTCTGTACCCGCCCACCTTGCCACTACCTGGATCTGACGTGCACGACAGAACAAGGGCAAAGTTCGTTGGTCTGTCCTTTCTCGCCCTCTCACTCATCCCCTTCCCAGGGTGGAAAGAACCGCAGACGTGGAAAAAACGAGAACGAGGATGACAAGCGCGAACTCGTCTTTCGTGAGGACGGCCAAGAATATGCCCAAGTCATCAAAATGCTAGGTAACGGGCGCCTTGAAGCCCTGTGCTTCGATGGCCAGAAGCGATTGGCCCACATCAGAGGGAAAATGCGAAAGAAGGCGAGCATGCATTTTACCCCATCTTTTGCCTTTACCTCAATCGTGAGCTATCTAGGTCTGGATCAACCAGGGAGACATCGTGTTACTTTCACTCCGTGATTTCCAAGACGACAAAGCAGATGTCATCGTCAAGTACACCGCTGACGAGGCTAGAAATCGTCAGCCATCTTCTCATCCTCGTCAACATCTATCGCTCACCGATCTCTATAGTCAAGGCATATGGTGAGCTTCCGGAAAGCGCCAAAATCAACGAGACAGACACATTCCCTGAAGAGGACGGCGAATGTACGTTCGAGTTTGGCGACGAAGGGGAGGTCGACATCGACGATATATGATCATCTACCAACCTTTTGTTACTCTTCCGACCGTCTCCCTCAGGTATCACTGTCCACTACAATCCCAGTTTCCTTTCCCTATCCATCCATAGATGTCTCATTAGCAAATTACTGCTGTGTATGATCGTCTCATCCTCGGATCATCTCATCAACAACAACGTCTGCATGTCAGGTACACATCCCTTTTCTCTCGTAAGATACTCGACAACGTCCTGTGCTTTGCTCTTGACGGCGACCCTCAGCATCTCTGGAGTAACCTCGACCCTGTCCTCCAGCTTTCGTCTTTTCCCGTTCACCTTGCGATTGGAGGATGACGTCTCTGTGTCCATCCTTTCCACAAGCATTCGGACGAGGCCCAGATCCCTGCGATGTATGGCAATATTGACGGCAAGATTGCTCTTCCAGCCAGGCGTCGCACCGCGATCCAACAAGAACCGGACGAGGGGAATGAACCCAGCCTGTACAGCCTTGGTCAGGGCATACCCCTCATGCGCATTCACATCGGGAGGGCACACATGAGGACAGGCATACAGATACCGCAGGAACGGCAGTGGCGGGTCTCGGTCAGACCAGCCTTTCGTCGGGTGCCGCGGGCGAACGAGCGCGCGGAACAATCGTCTCGGCAGTTGGGGCGCGTCACCCATGTCTCCCGTCGGACTCTGTTTTCGAAAATAGACCTCGAGGACGTCTTGGGTGCATATCGGATAGCGCAGTATCTTGGTCAGGACGACTCTCTGGCTAGCGTAGGGCCCGACGTCGGTGCACGCGACGAGGTATTGGGCACGGTAGGACGGGGAGGAGGATGTGAAAATTTGGTGGAGGGTCTTGCATGTCTGCGGGAGCGTGTGAGACGTTGCAAAGAGCTGTATTTCGTATAGCAGCTGACGTGTGCAGTGTCAGGGTCTGTGATGCTCTCAACGGACGATCTCCATACCTCGACCGGCAGTGTTACGAGGGTGTGCATTGTCAGGTACAAGTCACGCAAGGGCACATGGGCAGGGGCAGGTAATTGAACCTTCTATGCAGTATACACGGTGAGGGAACTTTCCATATTTGCTTGGCCCCTGGCAGCGTGCACCTCTTCGCAACCAAGTAACTCATGTCTCAGGTTTCCCTTCCTTCTGGTCAAGGTGCTTCCCGAGCACCTGCCTCGCGTCAACTTCGTCCCCAAAGACGACTGCCATTTCCTCCAGGGATTTGCCTTGGTGACAGGTCAACAACATACATACAACCGAGAGAGACACTTGCCTTTGGTTTCTGGGAAGAATGCGGCGATAATCACAAAGTCCACTGCATTCAGGCAGACGAAGAGTAGGTAAAATTTCCAACCAACGTTGGCCATCCCAATCGGCGACGTTTCGGCAAGTACCAAATTGAAGAACCAGTTCGTGCACGTAGCAACGCTCGTACCAATGGAACGCATCCGTGTAGGAAACACCTGATGCCCGTTCTGGTCAGCACAACCGTGATGCAAATATGAAAAAACCGGTTTGCCCTGACTTCTGACGCAAGCACCCAGCTGACGGGTCCAAAGCTCAACGAAAAGACGGCGCTTATTATAAAGATCATTCCGATAGCAGCTTTCTGAGCGGCTAGATTCTGGGTTCCGCCAGGAGGGAACAATGCTACCAACGCGGACAAGACGCTGAACAAGGCCATGAAGGACGCGGCACCGAGCATCAGCGGTTTCTTGCGGCCAATCCAGTCCAGGATAAAGATGATGAACCTAGTCACGTTTGTCAAGGATGGTAACGAAAATTGGGTCCGTGACACGTACAGGAGATTCGCGACGGGCCCAACCGCGCCATAGATCCCCTGGACAAGAAGCGATTGGCCAGCGCTCAGACCCAATGACTCGTACATCTGCGGCCCATAATAGTTGATGACTTGTCACCCGTCAGGTGTCCATAGCAACTGTGTTCCAGCTCGGGAACTTACCATTGATGCCCGTGAACTGCGTGAATGCCTGTACACCGGCAGCGACCAGAGTCCTTCGTAGCATCGCAGGAGTAGCCCACAGATCGCTAACATTTCGACTTCGTACGAGGGCATCAGCCTTGATCTGGTCATGCATCCGCGCAAACTCCTGATCCGCCGCACTCTTGGCTTCTGGGGTATCAGCGCCATGAAGCTTGTAGACGACCTCCAGAGCTTCGTCGTCTCGATTCATTTCGAGTAGCCAACGCTGGCGGCGAGTGAGCGCTGGAACTTTCAAAACGATCAAACAGAGCTTTACACACTGGGCTGTAGGGTAAAAACTGGATGCCTATCAAAAGCATACCCGCTGGAGCCATCTATGCGTAAAGATAAGTCTTGCATGCCCAAGATCATCGCCAAACACGCTCGCCTGAAGACCTAATGGAAGTCTCCACGCTGCGTTAGTATCCAGGAAAGCACACCCGTAGCCGACCTGATCACTATCAGTCATATCAGGGGATCGATGTGATAGACACCGACCCAATTAGAGACAATGAAACCGATGCCGATCATCTGCTGGTTCAAGCCGACCATGAAACCTCTGATCTTTGGTGGCGCAATCTCCGTCTGGAGGCAACAATCTGATTACCACCGATTTTTAACTCGATGAAACAGGGCACGTTACAATGTAGAGCGGTACTGTTGTAGACAGAATACTGATATACTATCTGCTTAGTGATGGTATTTTTTGTTCGCAGGGAACACTGACCCAATTGCAACGCCAGCGATAATGCGACCGGCGAGCATACACGCTATATTCGGCGCTCCTGATTGCGCAGCGCAACCACAGAGGGCCCAGACAGCCCCAAACTAGAATAGAATCGCTGAGCCAGGCAATCAGTAAATCTGTCAAGAAAATCCTTACCTGTATAGTCCGCTTGCGCCCCCACTTGTCATTGGTCCTGTTTTGCTGAGTATTCCGTTGATGGTGGGAATGGGAGAGATGTCAACTTACCAAGCTGCACCCATGGCTCCAAAGAAGCATCCACCTGAAACGACCCACATCAGGATCAACATCAGCTACAAATTATTGGTCACTCGCCACTGAATGTTGAAACCACTGCACCGATCATGGCAGGACTCGGCTTGTGGAAGAAGGTCACGAACTTATCGGCGGTTTTAACTGATGATATAATGCCGCTGAATCATGTTGTCAGACATTACGCCGTTAGAATAGAACAAAGATTTACCTATCATAACTATGGAAATCGAGTAGCGTTCCTTTCAACCACCCAATAAGCTGAGCATGAGCTGTTTGACCTACCCGAATAGGAATGCACCTTCAAGCAGCTGTAAATGGGCTGGCGGAGGCGGGAAAGACGATCTCGACCTACCTAGGGCACTGAAGAGTGCCACGAAGATGTTGTAAAACAATCCCATGCACTCAAATGCTTGCAATGCTTGCAGGACTTGAGAAGGCACCTGAACATACAATAAATCAACCTGCTGACCTTTGGCTATATATATCTTGGCACTCGGAGGAATGTGGCAGAAGCGAGTGATGGGCATCAATGACAATGCAATTATGAACCTCGTGCGCGTTGACCAGCACTATTTTCGAGAACCTGTTTCACTGTGGCGCCCGGGCTGGCATTCAATGCTTCAACAATGAACCGGGTTTCAACTTTCTTCTCATGCGGGTAACATCGTCACGAATCGTCTATCAGCTCAATCGGGCAAATACTAAAAAGTATTTGCCTAGACGATTCGTGGCGATGTTACCCGCATGAGAAGAAAGTTGAAACCTGGTTCACCGTTGAAACATTGAATGCCAGCCCGGGCGCCACAGTGAACAGGTTCCGTATCTCGGAGATAGTGCTTGATGACCCGCACACTGGATTGTGCAGAAGATGAGGACTTTCAGTGTACCTTTCCTTCCGGCAGAGGTAGGTCAGGAACAATGTTACGGACATCGAACCTCAGAGAACAGAACCATCGTCACAGGAACACTTCATAGTGGAAAGTCAACCCAGCACAGCAGTCAAATAAGCTATTAAAAGCTTAGAACGGCCACGACGTATATCACGCCTCAAATCCTTTCTTCAGCTGGCGCCTCCCACATATGAGGGTGGGAAGTAGAGGGGGATGAGCTGCCTGTAAGCCCCTTTACTCAGTAACCCCGATATTCAAGAAAAATACTCCATACTCGTACACGGCCCTGTCCCTGTCGCTGAAAACCGCGAAGATTACACGTTTAAGCTGCGTAAGGCGAATTGAGTTCGCCTCGATTGATACCCCATGGTTGATTAGTGTCACACTACCTTGTCACCGTCTTCTTTATCCAGTAGTTCTCGGACAGTTTTCAATGCAACCTCTGTGGCATCTCTGATAGGATAGCCATAAACCCCCGTGGAGATGCAGGGGAAGGCCTATTTTTCATTAATTCATAATTTTCGAGCCCGAGATGGGCTGAACTTCCATACTTACAACAGTCTCGCAGTTATTGGCGACCGCCAATTGCAAACATACTTTGTAGCAAGACTCGAGCAACACTTTGCACTTTGCAGCATGGTGCGAGGAATAGGTCGGGCCAACGGTATGAATGACATGTTTTCTGTCCGCCGATTGATAGTATAAGAGGCATCCGATGAGAAAGAACCGACGTACGCAGGAAGGTTATACCCGCCAGTCATCTTTGCATCTCCAGGTTTGCAGCCATTCAACGTACGACCTAGATACTGTTTATGAGATGGAACTGAAGACGTGATATTCGTTATCTGACCCACATTCTTTCAAGAGCTTTGGACCGGCGGCGAGATGGATGGCACCATCAACTGCAAGACACGAGCGTTGCTGGGCTATATAAGAAGAAATAGAGCAATTTCGTACCTCCCCCTCCACCTTCGAGATCAAGCTCGTTAGCCGGGTTATCAATGCGACTCGGACGGTACCAAGACCCACCTTGCAGAGTTGTGTTTGCCGCGTTTACAATTGCATCTACCTCGAGCTTGGTAATGTCTCCATTACTTCCGGTCCCAGAGGAGGTTCAGGTCCGGTGCGATCACCTGAATCGAGCTCTCACTCACTAGAGAGATACTTTGTTCAGAGCACTGATCCGAGGGGGGTATCGCCACAGGGATTGTTGTTGGTTGGCACGCAGCGTCGTGCTTTGATAGAGTGCACCTATCACCGGAATTTCGCTCAACGGTACTGGCATCACTTGACGCAACAGTGCTGTTGAGATTGAGGAAAGATCAGACAGCCTTTAAGTTGGTTATTTACCAGTGTTTCGGAGTGCATTCACTTCTCACAGTATGTACGGGCAATCCGGGCCCCAAGCTAGTGTATTGTAAGACGAATCCACAGCAAATATTAACGGACCTCAACGTCCGTTCACGATTACGAAGGTAAATATAGAGTACGATGATGTCTTTCAAGGTCAAGAGTGCTTAACTAGCAGAGCACGCAGATAAGTACACCAAGGATCGACTGCAAAGGATCGACTGCAATAGTTGGTACATACGAATGTTCTTACAGAGGGCGTGACTGGACTTTCATGCGAATAGATAATTTTGCGAGCATGCTCAAGGGTACCCTGAATAGGTGGCGACAAGAGGTATGTTGTCCAGCCGAGTCGTTTCGGGCGCGGGTGAACCAGCAAGTGAGCGTTCACCCAATGTACGTTCGGCAATCGTAGCAGTTGGCTGAATCGTCTGCGATTGCGTGGCGGTGAATTGATCTCGTTCGGGTGATTCGGAAGTCCGAGCCACTGTAGTAACTGGTTGATTGTGAGGATAATATGATATGCGTTTCGAGGACATGAAATCGTAAACTGTAAACCTTCAGGATAATTGGCATGGTGTCATCATGTGCGAAATACAAATGCTCACTCTTCCTCCAACTGCCTGAACTCGGGCTTCATCTTGTCCAGATTAGGATTAACCTTGCGTTTCGAGTGACTGAGTGGCTTCTCTACCATCAAGAACTCATCAAGTTCATGAGTAACATCAAAGTTTGCCCTTTTCGCCTGCACCCTTGAAGTCAGTAAGTATACAGCATTCCCACACCAGAGCACTGACATCAGGGGTGAATGGGGGCTGAGCTGACTTGGAGCTCAAATGGTTCCAATCCACTCCCAACAACCAGGGATGAGCTTTGATGTCCTGGAAGCCCGCGCCTCTGGATTTACAACCAAGACGTTGACTAACATTACGCTCGAGAAGCTGAAAACCACGTCTCGTGACCGTTCATGCCACTGAAAGTTGCCTAACACTTACCCCCTGAATAAAGTTGACACCTTGGGAACTGCACTTCCGGCTTATATCATCGGGGAACTTTAAGATATCGTTCGTTATGGATTTTCTCATCTTCTCGGCGGTGTGCCCATCGAACGGTCGGTAGTTGAATAGAAGTTCGTATGCAGTAATTCCCAGACTCCACCAATCTATGCACCAGGTATATCCCTTCCTCCCAATTATCTCCGGAGCCATGTAGGCCATGCTACCGGCGACGCTGGTGTGTAACCGCCGCTCCGAGTAGTGGATTGCAACATTGAAGTCCGTGATGTGCGCATGCCCTTGGGCGTCGAGGAGAATGTTATCGGGTTTTATATCGCTAAAGGGGGTGCAAATGTTCCGTTATCATGGATAGACGCGCAGATGGGAGCGAAGCATACCGGTGGATAATCCTCCGTTTGTGGAGGTATACTATGGCGGAGATAAGTTCTGCCATCCAAAAACGTACGACCGACTCGGAAAGATTTCCGCTACGCTCGAGGTGGACTCGAGAAAGAGCTTGAGTGCGGCACGTGAAGCAAACTACTGACATGACCTACATCGAAGGTCACCTCCGAGCATAAGGTCCAACACAAGAAAGCAGTTTTCGTCATCTTGAAAAGCATACCGTAGATTTACGACGAAGGGATGGTCGATCTGCGATGAAAGAGTCTGTGGATGGGACGACCGGGCGGCATGTGCGACGAACCTCTTCCAGAAGACGACGCTCTTGGATTGTGTTTGCAACTGCCTTTTGTTTTACGCATTTTGATTTGTCGATATACTTGAGCGCATACACTTGCTTTGTCTTTTTGTGTTCGACTACCCTGACCTGTATCAATCACGACACCGTTGTGAGTGTTTCCCCGGAACGAACGGGTTGCAGCGACCGCTTACTTTTCCAAAAGCGCCCTTACCAACTGCTCGATGGAGTTCGAAATGAAAGAGGTTGACTTCAGAATCAAAATCGACTGGCTGAGAAAGACAGCATCCCATGGTTCATGCAAGAGAAAGAAAAGGTGAAGGAAGGGCAGGACACGAACCAAAAGTTTAAGTATTGACTTCGCGAGAACAAGAACGTATGGATTTGGCACGAACCGACTTAACGCCCCTATGTAAGCCGTGTCTAAATTGGCAAGTGTAGACAACACCGACCCAACTCAGTATCGGTTGTACCATAGGGACGGTTGGTTGTGTTTAAACATGGTTACTCGAACTTCCATCAGTTTGGGCCCCTTGGTCGTGAGGCTTAGGTCTTGAGAGTATTCGCCACGTGTTGTTGGTGGTCTCAACTCGGAACCACTTTCGTCGTTCTCCATGGACTTCGAGGAGCAACCAAGCAATGACCAACCAGCCGCACCAACGCAAGACTTTTTGGCCACCGTCAGGGTGTTTCCATTAATTCCGTATTTGAAAAGCGACGTTACGGTCAGTCTTGTCCTCTCCATTCTCTTCTTGTTCTGACTCGATTTGTAGCGCTCTATAGGTTTGTGCAGTCATTGGAGACACGACTTGTGCATACTGACTTCCTCGTTCCAGACACCCCGTTGAGTTGGGAGTGAGTTCCTGTACCTATTGACTACGCATTCTTGACAACACATCGCGACAGGCAACTCGCCGCTGCTGATATCAATTTTGCTGTAGTACGACCGTTGGTACTCAAGTATGCACGACTCAAGAACATGGCCGTTATATATGTCTGCATGGTTGCTCGGTCCTATTTTTTGTCTCGGGCCTCAACAGAGTTGGCCCATTCAAGCGTCCTGGCTTCTCGAGCCACACTTTGTGAGATCCTAGCGCTGCAACTCCTCAGCCACTTTGCGTCTAGCAAGCTCCAAGTAGTCGCAGTTCTGACCACGCTCTGGAACCCTTTGGTCGGCGCTCCGCTTGACGTAGTAGGGGAAGTCAGGGAGGTGCTGGGCACCGAACAAGCCCTGGAGAGTACGCAGAGCGCCATTGAGGTCGGTATCTGATCAGTTTTCTTTTTCATTGCTATCCCACGTGAGATGCGCCGATGTAGATGGCAATAGCAACGAAAGCCAAGGCCTTCCTCGCGTCCACCATCGTACAGAGTGTCGTGGATGGTATGCACACCGGTCGTATTGTCTTCACCATCGTCGCAAATAGGTCCCTTGTGGCCGACAACTACAAACAGCGCGCTATTGAGATGTACGACGTCCGGAAAGCCCCATTTCTCGATCATTATAGGTCGGACTCTGGTGTTTGGTCCTTTTTTTCGTGTTCACCTCCTATCCAGGTTGAGAGTTCCCCGTTATTCGAACATTTTGCACTTTTTTAGCATTGCGATGCTTACGCTGACCTTCGGGCTCTGCTTGCGCAGTATGTCGGCCTTTCCAGACGGGGCTTGAGCTAATATTTAGTAGCGCAACATATCGAAAGCGTTTCTACATGGGAATGGATTTTTCTCGTATTTGCCATCGCATTTGCGTTGAAACAATATACGGCCTCGCAAGAATATGGCTGGCGTGGTAAGTACTATCCCCGGATTGAATCTGGGCTACTCCTCACGTTTGTGACATCTGGCAGTTTACACATCCAATGTAACCTTCTCATCCTCATCGCGAAGACGGATTCATGGCTGATTTGGATAACAGGTATGGAATGTATTTGATACGTCGTTTGTCCTAGTTTTCTTGGCGTATGTTGGGCTTCGTGTCAAGGGGTTTGTTTGTAACGAAGGTCCTATGTTTCACCATGTTACATACCTGGCATCTCACCGTTCCGAACAGCTGCCACCTCAAAGCTAGCGTTTGATCTGTTGGCCTGCGGTGCCTGCATTCTTGTTCCGCGGTGCGTTCCTGTCATTGAATCAGTCAGAATCCACACTAAAACCCTCTTAGCCTGGCTTTTTATGCTATTGCCAATAATGTCGTTGTCCTGTGAGTGTGGGCGATACAGAGGGGAAATTGTGCTGATCCATTTCAGTGCTTTGCGAGCGATGATTTCTGAGTTTGTGTTCTTCGTGTGTATTGCCGCGACGTGCTTTTCTGGTTTGCTCTTCACCTTGTATACGCTTGGTAAGTCACCTCACTCGGAGTGGTATCTACGCACTGAAGGGGGAAAGCATCGGATCGGTGGAGTGTCAAGAGCATTGCTTGGTTGATGATACAAATCTGGTTCGGGAGTACTAGCCTGAGTTTTCCGATGGCCTCGAGTTTTCACCCCGTACTCGGTCCCATTCTAATGACCTGTTACGTGGTGTTGGCGAATACCCTCCTGTTGACAAGCGAGTGGTTCTTAGTGTTAGCATGATCATTACTAACCCCTCGCTTCTTAGTCCTTATCTCCATTCTCTCCAACACAGCGGCACGAATCGATAAGGTAGGTCGCCCTTGCCTCTTTCATATCATCCTATGAATCGTTTTCATGGAAGAATTCCGATCAAGAGGTGTGAGGAATGCATTATCCGGTGATTATGGCTTACTCTCGAGAAGCATTTGTTCCAGTATACCGTAGCTACCATCGAAGGGTGTGCGAAGTCTCGACCCTTTCGAAGAAATACGCTAACTTATCTCTCAGAATGAAAACGGATGCTCTATTTAGCTATCAACTTCCGTTCAATATCCTTGCGTTTTTGATATTAAAGCCGGCCAGCTATATTCTATCGCCACGTGCACTGCACTCTGCAAATGTCTTTTTGATCAAACTCACTGTGCGTAAGTACTGTATCTGTGATTCTTCGCTAACACTATTTTTTTCATCAGTCGTTCCCAGTCCTTATCGTCATTGCGCTTTACGAGCGAGGATTAGCCTCTGGCTGGAAGGTGAAAGAATGCAAAAAAGATTCCAAACATACCTTCTGTCAAAGTCTCCCTCGCCATCTGAAGAGCATGCCGCTTGTTGAATATTTAGTAGGGTCAAAGTCGACTGACTTGTATGATGTCCTCTTCGAGGTTGAGGAGTCCCGGGATTTTAGCTTGTTCCACGATTCTGAGAATGAGGACGGGGACGTTATGTCGTTGGGGGCCGTCTCAATTCTCCCAGCAAGTCCTGTGTCGCCATCGCCATCTCTGGGACGCCCCACTCTGTTAGGCGGCCAGCAGGCGTCACGCTCGCCCAGGAAACGGAAAATCAGCACTTTGGCACCCCTACAGGAAGTCTCTAGTAACGCAAAAATTTTACCTTTGGATACCACCACTCCACTTTCAAGGCTATTCTCCCATTCAAGGCCGGTTACCGCTGTAGATAATGAAAGTGGGGGCAATCAAGAATGCATGCCAACCTTGCTGGACGAATATTGGGATCTACCTATTCGCCGTCTTCAGGATGATATGAAGGAGATAAAGGTATCTGAACGCTACAACATTTACAATTCAAGCTAATCATATTCTGGAAGGATCGGCAACGGCGCATCGAGAATCTTCTAATGACTTTGACGCGAGACACCTAAGACGAGAACGTGTTTACGATCCTACCATGTTAAGTCTCAACCTCCTGCTTCGCATATAGTCAATATATACTACATTGCTGCAATTTATTTCATTTCATCGGCTCTTGTGCTGTTGTGGAGCACAGTACTCTATAGGTAGGACAGTTGAAGACCCGGCTTTCCTAGTCACGTGCCGGGCAACGCGTCGGCGAGCCTTGGGCGCGCACCGAGTTCAATCAATTATTGTCATGAACCCGCACACCGAGATGGCCTCCACTCCGCCCCCGCTTGGCAGTTTTTCCATCCAAGCAGCACCTCGCCTGCCATCAACAGCGACCTCAAGAAATCGCAGCTCAATAAACTCTTCCTTTTCGTTTGGTCCACAACCTATGATGTCTTCGTTTGCAGTGGGAGATATGAGCACTTCTTCCATTCCACGACCCCTCGCCCTTGATCCAAACCGGTCTATGCTCCCGAGCTCTCCGCGTGCCTCCCCTAGACGGCACCGCAGGTTGAGGGACAGCAGTAGTCGGCATCCTCTCGCAAACGATACAGTGGATGTCTTCCAACACTCGGAAATAGACCAAGGTCTCAGTGACGATGACGAATGGGGGATGGTAGATCGTATGCGGCTATGGCGTCATGACGCTCTCATGCAGCATCTATACGAGACCGCCGCCTTCTGGGGAGACAAAATTCTTTCTTGGACGTGTACGTTGTGTCCTCAAGTGGACTTTCGCGTTTCTGTTGTACTCAACATATACTCAAAAGGCGATCCGAACGATGCATTTTGGCTGGCTCAGACATACTTCATGACCCACCAATATTCTCGTGCGGAGAGGTTGCTAACGCGTCCGTTCCCCATCAAAAATCAGACTGCAGAACATCCACATCCCAATGGATTCGATCACTCCATGGCAGACTCCATGGCCCGTTCCTTCTCTCTGGACACCAAAGGTAAAGGCAAGGAAACCCAGCCACAATTTGAATCATCCTCTCGTCTTCCCATGGGCCCAGCCGGACTGATCAAGCTACCAGAAGCACTCCAAGAAAACGTTTCTAGGCTTGTTGACATGAGCGTCGCTTGTCGTTATCTCGCAGCACAATGCCAAGTAAGGCAGGGCAATTGGTCAGATGCCCTTGAGATACTTGGCGAGGCAAATCCTTTTCGCCACTCAGGTGCTCATGTCTATCGTTCTGAGTGTGCTCGGTGCTAATGCCAGACAGGTAGAAGTGGCGCCTCAGTTCCAAACGTGGACGGTGGCATTAAGGTAAGTGTGAGTAGTTTGATAGTGGACGCGTACTCAAATACTTAGGTCGAAGCATCGATGTGTCACTTGAGAGGCATTTTGATGCTCAAACTCAATCGTGGAGATCAGGCCAAACTATGTTTTATGGAGGCTTTGACCTTGGATGTTAAATGTTACGATGCGTTTAACCAAATTATCATTGGAGAGATGATGACTCCAGAAGAAGGTTGGTGTGAGAGTTGACATCGGACTGCGCATTCTGACATCTTACCCAGAGTGGGAGTTCATTCAAGGTCTTGCGTACAAGGAGCAGGCTAAAGAGGACGCAGACTTCATCCAATTGATGTATACGTCTCGACTACGCAAATATAGACATGCCGAAGAACATACTCTTACTCGGCGACGCCTTGTAGAAGATTTCAAACTCTCAGATAATCCGGATGTTTTGTACAGTTTTGCAGATGCATTATTCACCCAACTTCGCTGGGCAGATTGTTTTGTATTTACAAGCAGGTAAGGTTATCCTATGGACAATCACCATGTCAAGGCATGACCACCTTTAATACAGAATCCTTGATCTCGTCGCATTTCATGACGCTACAATGCCATTGCACGTTGCGTGCATGTATCATTTATCATATTTGCACTCCAAGCTTTTCGTCTTGGCCCATGAACTTGTTGAAAAGGAACCCGAAAACCCCATAAGCTGGTATACTGTTGGCGTATACTATCTCAGTTCGAACAAATGGTTGCAAGCCCGACAGTATTTTAGGTTGGCGCGTGTAGTGCAGCCCGGTGGCTCTGTTACTGATTGATTGTAGTAAAACCTCATTAATGGACCCCCACTTTGGTCCAGCGTGGATTGCTTTTGCTCATACTTTTGCTTTGGAAGGCGAGCATGACCATGCGGTGACGGCATATTCTACATGCGCACGTATGTTCGTGGGGTTCGTGTATATCCCAACTCGTGTAGAACCTGTTGCTAACTCCAAGCAGGTCTCATTTACCCCTTCTCTTCGTTGGCATGGAACAGATAGTACTATCAAACCATTCCCTTGCTGATGAGGCGTTACATGCCGCGAATGCTACGTGTGACAGCGACCCTCTCTTGATGAATGAGCTGGGTGTCATGGCATTTACCCACGGAGAGTAAGTGATGCACTTGGTAGTGGAGCATTGGTTGAGATTTTGGGCAGTTTCCAGCGTGCGGCAGATCTATTCCAGCGATCCATTGATCTCGCTCAGGTTACGCAATCGTCGCAAAAGTCATGGACAACCACGTACCTGAATCTTGGGACATGTCACCGAAAACTGAAGTGCGTTCCAGACTTCGCGCTAATCGTCCTCTTCCTCATGGTTCACATAGAGATTATGAGAAGGCCAAAATTAATTATACCCGAGTACTTGAGATAGAACCACAGCATCCCCTGGGACTTGGCTTCCTCGGCATGGTCTACCACCACTTTGGAGATATCGACCAGGCCATTGTCAAGTATCATGAGGTGAAGTCTGTTTCCGGACGTTACGAACCACTACTGATCGATGTCAGGCGCTAAGCGTGGACCCTATCAATGGTCATCTGATCGAGTTGCTCAATCTTGCGTTGGAGTCGAGTTCTGCTTGTGGTTCTTGGGAGAAGACGTATCCTGGGGGGGAGGAAGCTTTCAGGGTGATGATGGTATCGCTGAAGAACAAGCTGCGAGGGCATCCAAGGAAAGTGGCAAAGGCCAATCCTGACGATGATCCAACTCGGTCGGAGGATTCGATGAATGTAGGTTGATTCCGTCCACACGCGAAACATGGTTTTCATGTACTCCCACGGGGTCGAGCGTCCCAGAGAAATCTGTGTGTACACTTGAACGACGTTAGCTACAGCTCCCAGCTCTAATACATGGATTTAAACCGGGTCATGTCAATCACGTGCCCCATGTCCGAGTCTGGCCTTTGAAGCCAACTAGGCATCGTTCTGTTGACCATGTCTCAAACCGAACAGCCGTTGGACGTGTTCTTCATTGATATCGTCGGTCCCGCGCATACGGAATGCACATTTCGGTGCTTAGCCGAACTCACTGATCTCGCTTTCACGCTTGCCAGCCAGCAAGCTGACCTCGACCCAGCCAGCGTCCCTCTTAGCGTCACGACTCGCCGTGCAAGCATACTCTATCCTGTCGGAAATACCGAGGCTGAACCTTCTCCGCTTAAAGCTGTCTTGCACCAGAGCGCACCTGCGATGGAAGTCCGGCAAGTGGTCATCGACTTTCACACAAAAACCGCGGAGTGTAGGGGTCAGCCCAATCTCCCCATCGAGCCGGAGCAGATCGAATGTGCTCTGGAAGAGATCAAATCATATCTGCGGGACGTGTGGAATGTGAAGAAGGCAAGAGAGGGGGCACGCCAACTGCAAGTAAACCTTGCCTGGAGGGTGGGGTGTCGTCCGTCATGCCCAATGTCAGACTAACGAAGAGCAGGACTTCCTCGAACGTCTCGAATACAATGACATCTTCCCGGCCGACTCATGCCAAGACCCCGACGACTCTTATACCCACAGACGATGCCCACTATGCGAGACGCAGACGGCGCCGTGCACATCGTGTCACGCTATCATGTGCTTGAACAGGGATTGTGCCGCTTCTCAACTCATTCCTTTCCGGTCGTGCTCCCATCATATTTCCGCGTCTGTGTGTCTTCCGTGCCTGGAGAGTGCGTCAGGCATTCCGTTGCTCGGCGAATGCCCCGATTGTAACCTCTGGTTTTGTGGATATGAATTGATGTGGTGCCTAGGTCGACCAAAGGATGGTTTGAGCTGGTCACTGAGGCACGACCTCCATTCAGCACCAAATAGTCGAGAACACCCAATCAAGCCTACTGGGTGTTTTTCCTGCACTGGCAGTCAAGACCGGCCCCATTGCTCTAGTGGAAAGTGTTGGTCGGGAGCGTCTGCGTATAGAAGTATTTGCGAGTCGTGCTCTCGGGGAGGTGGGCTCTGGTGTGCATGCGAGCACTGGTGGATCTGCGATGACTGCGAGGCATCTCCGACGAAAAACCGTTTCAAGGGATGCCCCCGGTGCAAACGGTTCTTTTGCGTTGAGGAGTGCGAGTACATCCAATTTTGCGCCGAGTGTGGTCGCACGACGTTGTGCGATGACTGTATAGAAGAGGACTGGAGCCCTCTTTTAGGACCAGATGCCAAGGAGGGGGTGCTACTCAAAGAAAAATGCAATTCCCCTCATTGTATGGGGAAGATCTGTGGGTCATGCCTGGAAGGCACGCGTTGTGGGGGCTGCAGCAGGACGTTCTGTGGTTCGTGTATGCAACTACAACGTTGCGACTTCTGCGATGGCCGTTTCTGTCCTGCCTGCTACCGCACATGCGAACGAATATGCGGTGGTTGCGATGTGGGCTAAAAAACATAATTCAGTGAGTGGATATACACGCATCATTGTACGTCGTCAAATTGAAGTGCATTCCTTCCGACTTTAAACTCATATTCATGCCTATTGACAGTTCCGGAAGAGAGTATAGGGCTGGAAGGCATTGTTTCGTATACTTTCTTCCGTGCAAAAATCTTGACGACGAGTAGCATATGTACGCTCACCCTGGCGAATCAAACGACCGTCACATTCTGTCTGTTTGAATCCTTGGCTTCGGAAAACCTGCACAGTCGTCTGGTATTTCAGATGAAGAGCTTAACTGCCATCTCGCTCAAGTCACAGACATCAGAGATCGAGTTGGGAAAGCAAAACGCGACGATCCAAGTATTGTCGGATACGAAGAGGAAGCTGGCTACCCCTGTCCTAAAGCTCTCTTTGTCATTGTCCAGACACCTCTCGAGAGAACACGAGGATATTTTGCCAAGGACGCATCAGCCTCACTGCTCTTCGCCCACCAGACTCGGAGAGAGGTTGTGCAATCCTGCCCGTTTCTTCTTATTTTCATAGGAAGCTTCTGCCAAGCTACCGATCCCAGGGGTACCTCCAGGTCCCTGCCCGCGGTGGTGGTGTCTCCAGCTTTCGTCTGCGTTCGTACTTTCGTCGCTTCCACTTTGGTCATGGTCCAAGATTATACGACCAAAGGAAAGCGGA
Organism: Boletus rubropictus; assembly: GCA_038092695.1. NCBI lineage: Eukaryota > Fungi > Basidiomycota > Agaricomycetes > Boletales > Boletaceae > Boletus > Boletus rubropictus. The sequence goes on along the minus strand of JBBPQW010000048.1, from coordinate 6,779 downwards.
ATCAGGCCCTCATTGAATCGAGCAAGGTTCCCAGGAAGCGTCTCAATTCTACGCGTCTCTTGAGTGACATCGTCGCCTAAGAGATATGTAGCTAAGCCGAGATTGAAGCTTTACATCAACTTTTGTTGCTCTCGATTCATGTATGTGTACTGCGCTTGGCATACAATAGCTACGATCCGCCTATCTGTTACCAAGCCAAGTACTCCTGCTTTGCTCTGTTCAGCGTCGACCAGTGCATAGTGAATTTACAGCGCAGAACGCTGGGATCTTGCAAAGTAGTTGTCGGGTCGACACGGAGGTTTGGGCTAAGGAGCGCCGGGCATTTGCGAAACTCCCACAAACAAGGCAGTTTTCGTTCATCTGGTACACTTTTTATCCACCACCCCTTCGACATACGCCATGACTGAGGTTGAGCGATGGCCATTCGAGACACCCATCACCATTCCCTCTGGAGATGACGTGTCGGTTAAGATCAGACGCCATCGTGGATGGTCATCTCGTATCACGATTGCACAAGTATCGTGTCTAGTTTTCCAAGGTTGATTGCAGATGGTTGCCCACTCACACGAACCCATCATGTGCAAGCCCTCTAGATCTTTTGGACCTTTCGAATCATTCGCAACCGCTAAGCGGACAGCCATAACAGTCGAGTCACCCAATTCACGCGCAGAAAAAATGACTCTGTTCAGTATGATACCTACATAAATACATCAAGGACTCGCCGGCAACGACCATGAGGTGCGTAAAGATAGTTGAATAGCATAGATGATCCTCGATCGATATAATATCGTTTGCATATAAGGAGACTAGCAGACGACTTGACGGACGCAAGCAAGGCGTCCGTGAATAAAGCCAGCGTGTGGCTGACAAGGATGGCTGTAAAGAAACTTGACAAGAACTCGCCCGTGTTTTGTGGCACCGCGTGCTAGGGAGGTTGAGTAGCGAAGGTGCGACCATGCAGCAAGACTTACACCACCTAGGCGGACGCGCTGAGCCCCAACGCGCGTGCTCCAGCACCAATGCCGCCTTCCCATCCCAGGAATCGCTCGCTCGTTGTGCTGTACCCAATATCATTCTCAAACCCTAATAACTGGTCCTCGTCATCCCATGCGCCGAACGCACGTCGCGTGCGTGCCCATACAGTGATAAACAATATCCGCTTCAACTTCGGGTTCAAAAAGAACCAGTGCGAAGACCAGAGCAAGGCCCCATCCCGACGCTTCAAACGGACATGGGGAAAGTCTGAGAACAACGAAGAGTCGTCGTTGCTGCTGCCACTGCTATGGTTGCGGAAGAATATGCGCTGCGGTCGGTTGCCCGTGTCAGCGCTACGGGAAATGGCACGGTGTCTAGGGGAGGAGGAGCTGTCGACATCATATTCGTCAAACTCAAATGTGGCTTCTTCGTCAATGTCGTCTGAAGAGTGTTCGTCACCGATGGAAGCGACGTCTTCCTCGTCATCGGAGTAGTCGTTGGCGTGAGGATCGGAATCGATGTCAGGTGAGTAGGAGAACACCTGACAGTCGGTCAGCCCAATAACCTCGTCCAGTATGCGATAAAGCGTCGGGTGAGTACCCGACTGTATTTGAGGTGGCGCATATGGACTCGATAGAGCCTGGACCATGGGCAATGATGAAGAAGAGGTTGGGACGGAGGACGGGAAAAAGTTGGGCGACGTCGGTGGATAAGCAGAGTAGGTGCGGGGTGCTCTAACATCGCCACGGTGAGGAGATAATAGAGTAGTGCTCAGGGAATTGAGCACGCTGGCCCCACTCTTCTCCTTGTGAAAGTGTGCAGGACGGACATCAGAGAACTCGTGGTCGGGGAAGGCAATGTTGAGCGTGGCTATGAGAAGATAGAGGGTCTTGCGAGAGGCGTGCTTGTCCATGGGGCCGAAAGGGGTCTCTTCAGGCTCACGGTCGAGCCATGAAGGGAGGGGCGGCGAATGGGACAGGTCGTCGTTGTAGGCGTGCTCGAGGGACTTGAAGAGCTTCTTGTCGCGTTTGATGTTCTTGCAGCTGTACGCTTCAATTCTGGTGTGCACAGAGCACTCTGGTCCCTCGTGTGTGAGGGCCTGGGCGAGGCGGGTTAGTTCAGGGAACTCTATGTACTTCATCGTCAGAGCCGTCGTTCGAGACGAACAAACGTCGTGGACAGCGGGAGGGAGCGACGTCGGAGTAGAAACTCGACTGACGCGGCTTTCTTGTGTTCGCCATGTCGTTCACCCGCAGCTTCGCTCACCGCACCCGTCCGGCCCACCGCCAGTTTGCGACCCTACGATACCGCGCTGTTCGCCCACCCGCCTCTCTTCGCCGTCTTCATGTGCGCACGATCTCCTACTCGTCTATCCCTCGTTTCATTGCCCGTGCTTTCCGCGTTCCTGTCGCTGGAATTACTATCGGCGCAGGCGGGCTTGGTTATGCCAACTACAAGTTCGAAGGTATGGTATGTCTCTTCCACCCCGCATCCTCCCCCAGTGAACCCTGCCGCAGACCTGCGCAAGAAGACGACCGGCTGGATCTCTACCGTCCAGGACACCGCTACGGGCTTTGTCGACTCCGTCACTGCTCGCGCGTCAGCCGTCAAACTGCCCGACATCGAAACACCCCAGTTCCTCAAGGATCTCTTCTCCTCAGATGCAAGCTCAGACACCCCTACAAACACCGCCGCAGACCTGCGCGACAAGGCCACCGGATTGCTCTCCACCGCCCAGGATGCCGCCACTGGCCTCATTGGCTCGGCTTCGGACGGTCTCAAGTCCGTACTACCCGACGTTCAGACACCTCAGTTCCTTAGGGATATCTTCTCCTCTGATGACTCCACGCATCACGACCACGGTTCTTCCTCTCAAGATTCGGGAAATCCACGCAACAGATCACCAGAGGAAAATGCCGCAATTGCTGCCCTCGTCGCCGCGACTTTGTCTGCCCCCTCCGACTCCACCGTGGCCAACGACCCCCGGCAAAACGGTCTCATGCATCTCACCAAGAAGCTCATCGAGATAAGGACAATGCTACTTAGCATTGACCAGAGCGACAGTCTCAAACTGCCCAGTATTGTCGTCATCGGTAGCCAGAGCTCAGGTAAAAGCTCCGTTCTCGAGGCTATCGTCGGCCACACGTTCCTCCCAAAGTCAGTCGTCTGCTCGTTCTTGTCACCACCACTCACCGCTCCATCGCAGGGGTAACAACATGGTGACGAGGCGCCCCATCGAACTCACCCTCATACACACTCCCCCAAAGGCCCACGGCGACATTCCAGAAGAATATGGCGAGTTCCCAGCGCTCGGTCTCGGCAAAATCACCAACTTTGCCCAGATACAACAAACCCTCACTGACTTGAACATCGCCGTACCCGCTTCCGAGGCTATCTCAAACGAGCCGATCGACCTCCGTATATATAGTCCTCATGTCCCAGACCTCACTCTCATCGACTTGCCCGGCTACATCCAAATCGCCTCTATGGACCAGCCGGATTCTCTCAAAGAGAAAATTGCCGGTCTTTGTGAAAAATATATCCGTGAACCCAACCTCATTCTCGCTGTTTGTGCCGCAGACGTCGATCTTGCAAATTCTCCAGCTCTCCGCGCCAGTCGCAAAGTAGACCCCTTGGGATTGCGCACCATCGGCGTTGTCACGAAGATGGACCTTGTCCCTCCCGAGCAAGGTGTCAATATCCTCCAAGGGAACCGTTACCCCCTCCATCTCGGTTACGTCGGAGTCATCGCCAAATCTGCTGCAAAACAGTCCCCTTCTACTGGTGCCCTCGTCAAACGGAGCGAAGAAGACTATTTCAACAGCCACAGAGAACACTTTGGCACGTCCTCTTCCTTGTTGGTAGGCACTGACACCCTCCGGCGTCGTCTTATGGAAGTCCTCGAATCAAGCATGGCCTCTTCCCTCCATGGGATCACCAATGCAGTTCAACTCGAACTTGAAGAGACCACCTATCAGTTCAAGGTCCAATACAATGACAGACGCATAACAGCCGAATCTTACGTCGCCGAGACCGTGGATGCCCTCAAAGCTCGCTTCAGAGACCTCTCCTCGCAGTTCTGCAAGCCGGAAGTGCGCACCAAGCTCAAAATCATGCTTGACGATAAGGTCATGGACGTGCTTGAGCAGCTGTATTGGCTCGACAAGCGCGCACCCGAACTGGGCGCTCTTGGAGCTGATTCTAAATTGAAAGCCGGCGACGTCGATCCGTATTGGCGACACAAGCTCGAGGCTGCCTCGTCGCTCCTCACGAAATCGGGTGTCGGGCGGGATTCTACACTCCTCGTCGCAGACGGGTTGAGAGCGTTGATTGATTCGATTGCTGTCGGAGAGCCGTTCAACCATCATCCCCGTGCCTCGGAGCGACTCGTCGAGTTTTCTCACATGATTTTGAGGGACCGGATTGGGATGACGTCGGATCAAGTGGAGAACTGCATCAAGCCTTTCAAGTATGAGGTGGATGTGGACGAGCGGGAGTGGGAGCAGGGACGCGGACGCGCGGTGGAGTTGTTCGAGAAAGAGGCCGTAATGTGTGAGGCCAAGCTGAAGGAGATCAAGAAGAAGGTTGGAGGGAGCAGGCGACTGAACGGGTTGATGAGTTACGTGAAAGGGCTGGAGGAGCGGGCGCAGGAGAGGAAGAATAAACGGTTTGCTGGAGAAGATGAAGGATCTGCTGAGGAGCCCGACACATATCGCTACCCCCCTGCACAGATCTTGGACGGTGGGGCGCACGCTGGGCTCTCGTGAATCCAACCTGACGTGTTTGACAGCCCGGCACGCGATGGTGTACAGTGATAGGCTGTCCATTTTAAAGCTTCGTCTCGCAGCGCTCAAGTCGAAACGTTGTAAAGGTGGCCCAAAAAATGACGTGTTGTGTCCTGAAGTCTTCCTCAATGTTGTGGCTGACAAGCTGGCTTACACGTCGACGATGTTCATCAACATCGAGCTTCTTGACCACTTTTTTTATCAGGTCAGTCTCCCCATGTGCATGCATTTAAGATCCAGCTTCTGAACTAGTTGCTAGTTCCCGCGCGAAATTGACTCACGGTTGATCTACGACCTGGACCGTAACGAAATTGTCCAGTTCGCGCGAGAGAACCCGGTAATACAACGTCATCTAGATCTTCAAGAGCGAAAAGATAAACTCGAGGAGGTAACTGTGACCATCCCACTTTTTCGCGTGCTCACGTGCGGCCTTCTAGGTGATGAAGCAGCTCAATAGCCTCTCGACACTCCGGCCAGATTCCCAGCCAACCCCAAGACGTCAACGTGGACTATTTGGAGGGGTGCTTTGATACTAGATTTTTTTATGCTATCTCATATTCAAAACACACGGATCACTTGTCGTTCTTTTACACTTTGCACTACTTCGTTTTTCCTACCTCACGCAATCTTACCAGACGACCTTGGGGCTGTATGATGATCACCACTCCGGATGGACATGGCGGATGTGACGGGTGGATACACGATGCACCTGGGCGGCAAACGGAAATAATCTAGAGCTTGGCCTTGTCCCTAGCAGTCTATTGGGCATAAACGACCCAACTCGACGGTTTAATCTGGAAGACGTGTAACTCACCTCGAGTACCCCGCCGAGTTTGGTTGCCAACATGACGTTCCCTCTCGTCTTGAGTTTTCCGGTCATGAACGCTTTTTGACCGTCCAGCTGTTGTTAAAAAAAGAGTTGACAGGTATATAAACATCCTCACCAACGCCAAAAATGAGATTAAAAATAATAAAAGGAGACGCACCTTGCCAGAGGCGAGCTGCTCAAACGTGTTATCGTTCATCAGGAGCGTCACGCCCGCCTTTGCGGGTGCTCGTACAGGCCCCTTGTAGATCGTCCCCTTGTCCTTCAAGTCGATCGTCCACACGCCCTCTTGCTTTTGGGCATTGGTAATGCGCAGTTCAAAGACGGCGTTGGTCTTGGTTGGGATAAGGTCGTCAGTGCGGAGACAATTCGTCAGGTCGGTCGGGGGTACCTTTTTGATTTGGGCAGTCCGCTGAGCGTCTGTGAAGCTGTCAAAAGTGGTGGCGAGTCTGGAAATGATCTCAGATGCCTGACAGATGCGAAAAAGCTGGTGAGCACAGGCGAAGGACAGGGGTGGACGAGGAGGATACCTTGAAACCGTCTACTTTGAGGTCAGACATGATGGAGGAATGCGCACAGAAGGGCGGCTAAAACTTACGAATGCATATGATAAACGCGGGAGTGACCGGAATGTACACCTAACACTTTGTATAGCACATTGTTACAGCAACTTCTCATCATACCAGTCATGCTCCAGTTGGACCGCCTCCTTGATTGTCTCCGCAAGCCGCCAACCGTGGCCCTCTCCCTGGAACAAGCAATATTTCACTCTGTCCGCACCACCATGCTCAATGATCGTATTCACGATCTTCTCAGCCTGCTCCGGAGGCACAATCTTGTCTGCTACCCCTTGAAGCACCTGAAACGGAAAAACTCAATACGTCGAAGATCGAAAGGAAAAGAAACGACATGCACCAGGAGGGGTATCACGATCCCGTCTGCATGATTTACAGGGCTACGCGCTGCATACACCTCCGGGACTTCCTGTGGGGTCCCACCCAACAACTTGCCCGTGTACTTCAGCTCGAACTTATGAGTGAACTGGGAAAATAACACGAGATCGGAAATGCCACAGGACGACGTGGCTGCCTTGAAAAACTTGGAGTCTGGCGCGATGGAGACTGAAGCCAACGTCGTGAAGCCGCCCGCAGATCCACCTCGAATGGCCACGCGTTGGCCATCGATGAGGGAAT
>JBBPQW010000047.1:0-58954 GCA_038092695.1 Boletus rubropictus | reverse complement strand
TCCTGCAGAAACAAAGCTGTGGAACCATGATTCATATATAAAGCCAGCAGCCTGGCGAGTCTCCGCGCGTTGACTCAGAGTCCTGTAGAATTGCAGCTTGATGACATTGTCTTGCTCCCGGAGGCCTTCTGCCAGCAACTCGCAAAGGGTTTGTGTCGGTATGATCACGGAGACATGCATGCGAGAGAGATACCCCGAATCAAGCCTCCGCGGCCGAATGAAATAGAACGATGACGGGCCGCGAACGTCAAGCATCCGTCCATTTGTCACGATATTTTTGCATTCTTTAACAGCTGTTTCATTGTCTTCACGGTACGACTCGACAACTTGCTCATCTGTTTGGATACGCAGTTGAAGCAAGGTTCGAGGGACGGTGCCCCACTTCCTCGCCAAATCGATCAGGAGACCGGGACGCAGTCCCAACAGCACGCTGGTCATCCCATCAGATCTCGTATTGGTACAGAGTGATTGACTTACCCGAGGTTCTCAATCTCTTTCTCAGTCCATATATCCATAATATAACGTGAAGCACGCGATTCTTTGCTCCATCGCTTCCAACGTGAAGCATTGGGCGAGGTTGCCTGTATGACTCGGATACGACCTGGATCAGCCGTGAAGGATCCGGGGGGGGATTCGACAAGTCTATTAGAGTCACTGAGAGCCCAAACGGAGCCGCACTGCGCCAACGGGCGCACTCTGTCGAGGGCATGGATAGTGGCGGTATCATTGAAGAGCACGTAGAACGGGAGGCCACCTAAATGGTGTAATGCAACCGGCTGTTTTTGGCCGAGAAGTTGGACAAGTGCGTAGAAAAGAAAAAACGTTTTTCCTAGGGACACGAAACGGGGATTCAAAATTCAGCATCAAGGTGCGCCTGACGTTGTTTAAGACATACATACCAATACCAGGCTGCCCCGAAACATAAGCCCCACGTTCATAGACGGGATCTGTCTGCAGTGCTTCCAACGCGAAAAAATATTCTTCTCTCACAAGTATCTTGCCAGGATGTTCCAACGCCCCATAAAAAAGGGCCTGAAAGGAGTCAAAGTATCGGCCGAGGTCAAGGAACTCGATATCGGGAGAAAGACGTCTGGTGAGTGCTCCGGGATTGCCCCAAACGACACTGGAAAACTGGTTCAGATTGTCTAGGTGGTCTTGTGAAAACTCTTCCATGGCGTTGAGAGTGGCTAGAGAGATGCGACAAGCCCCTATTGAACGTATGCTCTAAATTAAAAGCCCGCGACGGCCAAAGGAATATCTAAAAAAGGCTAGTATATTGTTTGCGAAAGCGGAAGAAGAACAATGGAGAGAACAACAAAAAGGCTCGAGCACCCGCCAATATATACCTTCTCCTCTCGCATGACTACGAGCTGTTTTCTATCATCAACGGACCACGTCTCGCAATGAGCTCTCGTATGTTGCAGTATCGCACCCTCACGTTCAGTCGAAAGGCTCATGTACCACAGTTTTTCCTCACGTCTCGCTCAGGCGCTCTCCTCGTACTTGTACTCGAAATAACTCCATTTCTGCGGATACGGAGAATGTGCGTCCACTCGCTCACTCTTTGGCCCTTGCTCGTCGAAAAACCCGGCCTCTGCCACTCCAAATCATCCCCGAGTTATCAGAAAATGTGCTCGACATTGACATATTGTCAAATCTTTCGCCAGCAACAGCGCCTCCGACGCAGTCCTTCCCGCAACAACCAGAGTCGAACACGTCGCGCATCACTCTCTCCGCATATACCTTCTCAATTGATCATGCGTTGCTCATGTTCGGTGATGAACCACCTCATTCGCCTTCTCTTTCTGCATCGTCTTCAACTTCCGGTAGTACCTCGAGTGACGGTGTACCCGTCACTCCTCTGACCTCAGCGGACGAGGATGAATACGACCGTATGCTGCCTACCCCTCGTCTCTGTCCCCAGCGCATCTCTATCCGCCCTCTTTGCGTCATTAAGACGCGAACCTTGATCTGCCAAGATGACGAAGATATGGACAAGCACTTCGAGAAGGATGACTACGAAGCCACCCTGCCTCTAGCGACTGACAAACAGCCCGAGTCTCCTACCGAAGCCGAAGAAGTGACGGAAGCCAAGGCAGAACAAGACTTCTATGCTCACGAATTCGAGGATTTTATCTCCCTGTTTCCTGTCGTTCCCTCTCCCACTTATTCTGCGCGTCGTGACTCTCTTACCCTCGTTGCTGAGGTTTTACCCACAGTTACCGACGTTCCTGGGCCGAAAACTCGGGGTCGCAGCAGGCACTCGAAGCCTCTTCCCCTTCTTCCTCCCGCCACTCCCCCTCTCTTCTTTCCCCTCGACCTCGACTTTACCTCTGGTGCGGACGGCGGCTCAGAAATCAATTGTCCGCCAGAAACGTAACATTCCGTCACGTCCCAGTCGTCGTCTCCGAGATGAAATTTTGCCAACTATCCAAAAGAAATCAAAGCAGACTCAGGTTTGACGTTTTTCGTAGGTATGATTTGGCCAATTCATGCAGTTCCCGCCCCGTTGATGTACTACACTAATCGGGTTATTACTGCAGTCATTGCCCCGGACGCGCATTCTCGGCGCCTTTGGAGGTCGTGGTCTGTGTAACTCCGGGCTCGTCACCGAAGTGGGCTGCCGAATGCAACATGGTGGATGTCGATCACCCGACACTCGATCCCACACTAACATCTATGTTGGGTGTAACACCAGACGGCGACCAACGGGCACTCCTTTGTCAGTGCTCCAACTTGGATAATCCTGGAGTCACTGTCATAATGCCCAACTCGCCCTCGGACGAGATTCGAGCAAACGAGACTATTACAACAACGAGCGCACCATCTACAATTTTCATCGACCTGAACATTATGCACATCTCTACCTCTGAAACATGTTACCGGACCCTCGTTAATTCACTGCCATCCTCACTGGATTATATTTTGTCTGGTTCTCTAGCGGTCTTCTTCACTCAAACGGGAAGAGCTCGTTCACCGCTGTCACCTTCACGACACTCTCAATAAAGCAGGTTAGCGTAACTCGTGATCGTGTACGAGCACGACAGACCCGACAACATAGTTCATGTACCCTGCTGCAAGGTCATATATTCGCTTCTTGTTGTCGTAGAATTAGATTGGCTGGAGAATGCACACCAGGCATCTAGTCATGTGCAAATCTACTGGCAGGTTTAGAATGTCCGTTTCGAATTACTCCCGATCGTAGCAACGAGCATAATAACGCAGACGAGACCAGACGCCCCGAGCGCACGCATCATCCCACTCTCTGCTGTAGCTTCGTCTTGCGTTGGACGACCATTGGCTGCCGAGCCACGTCTTGCCTCACCGCTCGACGCGGTCCAATGTGCATTCCCAGATTCACCTTGCTGAGAATTTTGTCGAGCACTGCTTGACTGCGAAGCAGGACCAGGCCGAGATCGGCGATGACCTGTTGCTCTCTGTACGAATGGGTTCGTAAATGGATCTGTGCGTGACGCTGTATTCGATGCCTGTGATCCTGACTGTGGACGGTGATTCGTGTATTGGCTCGCGCGCGCGTTTTCGTAGAGGTGGTCGTGGCGTGTAGGATGGGGATGATAATCCATGGAACCTCGTGTGCGGTGGTTAGGCCAAAATTGTTGAAAGCCAGGTTGCTTGGAAGGTCGGGTGGTCGTAGCTTGGGGATGTTGCCCCGGCGAACGAACCACACTAAAAGGGGAACCAAGGGAGCGGTCGTATTCACGCCTGGGGAAAGGGTTTAAGCAAAAGGCAACGTGAAGTCAAACAACGTACCGTTTTCTGTCATCACTCAGGATTGCATATGCCTCGCTTGCGGCGTGAAACTTGGCTTGTGAAGCATTGTCCCTGGCGACGTCTGGATGATACTTCTTGCTCAGCTGAACCGCTCGCTGGTAAGTGCGATGTGTAAGGTGTTCAAAGTGAACGTCTTACCTGATAATAGCTTGTCTACGTGGGAGCTGGTTAGTAGGGAACATTGGACGGGCTGGTCAGTACCTTGATCTGCGCCTTGGTAGCGGACCTCGGCACACAGAGGGTTGCATAATGATCTACGTGCTTCCTACAACTGTGCGCCGCTGAAGAGAAATGGAGGGTGCGACTACGAGGAGACGACAATGATCCAGCTTGCCGTGCAAACATGGAGTGAGTGGATGAAGAGGATCTTTAGGAGTAACATATGTGGGAACGACATACTCGTTTTGGAATTAGACACTTTCCGGTTTGACCCTTCAACCAACTCTCTTCCACCTCGACCTCTCGAACGAATTCAAGAGAAAAATGCTGCAATACATCTTGTTCTGGAGGGGGCGATTCAACACGCCCGTATGTCTCTCCCATCACTGACTTCTCCGTCTTTTTCTTATGCACCTCTCGACCTGTTCATACGACCCATGAACCAACGAACTTGCGCGTCACAGGTCGTGAGGCCACTGGCACCATTCGTGGCCGCTTCCGCCATCACCTTTTACCTCGTCAACCAGGCGCAGGAGCTTGCTGTTCGTTGTACGTGTTACTGGCCTCCTTTGCTTTCTCGAGATTCACTCCACGTCAGCGGAAGCCTACGCCAAGGATCCAAAGAACCCTTACGCTGCTCAGATTGCGAGGGAGGCAGGGTCACATCACTAGTATACTCGTACACGCTCGCCGAGACTGGCGCAATTGATTCTTACTAGGTATCCTTGCTGCTGTTCATCTCTCCCTCGAACTGACAGGGACAGAACCACTGCTTCGCATAGAATCATGTGTATTGCCTTCGTACCCAAGACTTGACTTGCTATTTTCTCCCGCTTGGTTTGTGCAGTGTTCAAGTAACATGTTCGTCTTGTTTGCTAAACGACCGCAATGATGACTGTGAGTGGATTCTACGAGTCAGCAACGTTTAGGGACGTACATTATTTTAACGTCTAATTCCCACGTTGGGCCAAGGTCGGTCCACGCTCCCCGACTGACGAGACATCCGATATGCGTGGTGATGACGGTCTCGTTCCCGGGGTAGTAGCTGGAGGGATAGTTTTCGGCTCAGTTCTCTCTCGAGGCTGAGGAGGAGTTGGTTTGGGGGTTCGTCGCGGGAAACGTCCAAGTCGTCTGGTGGCCGTGTACGCGCTGATGAAGCAGAAGTTAACAGATCACTCTTGAGCGCACCACGTATTCAATCTCGGGTCGGTCTTGGTCTTACTGTCGAGGGCGAACGCCCCATATCGTCTGTCAGCACCAAGAGTGCTATATATCACGATGCCGTGTCGCGCCGTGGAACCCCTGTTTCTATGCCTTCGTGTGCAACGACGCCTGCAAGTGCGCATGCACCAGCTTCATCAAACAACGTCCCATCCTTGCCCACAGGAGTACCACCCGCGCATACCGTCAATGACCCGTATGACTCCGTCGGGAGTCGAGGAAGCTTCCCTTATTCTCAGGGAGCGGATGTACTCGATCTTCCTGTTCCACAACCTGCTTCTGCGTTTACTGCTTCTGGAGGCAACACGGAGTGTGAACACACCTCCAGGGCTTGGTGACTCACAAGCGCGGGGATGGCGCGACTCACTCTCTGTCATGATCTTCAAACAACGCGAGCATCACAATCGACGTGTTCGACGCTGAACCTCCGACGGCAGGGGAAGGGTGGAGGTCGAGGGCTGGGTTCGCTTGGTACCAATACGGGTGGAACTGGACCCAATCCAGGGGAGCAACGGGCAACATTGGGTACAGTGAGTTTCCTGTGAGGGTGGCATGTGGCTGATTACTGAGCTACGCGCTTGGCAGCGACAGGTAGTCCACAAGCCTCATCTGGCGCACTCTGACCAGGGCTCACTGCATTCGTTGCACTTGTACCTAAGTTCACATTCGCGCTCTTCCGGCTCTGCTGCCCTGTATTCCAAGCAATCCCACGTCTATCTTGGTCTAACTCCCGTCCATCTGGTCATTCTCGCGTACAGACCGTGAGCCCAGTTTCTGTTTGGTCAGGTTTCCTTCCTTCATTTGGTCGCCGACAAGGTGGTGCTGTTTCTCCCTCTCTTTCATCCTTCGGAGGAATAATTGATTCAGGTCGACTTTCGCCTTTGGATGAGCTTCCGTTACCGACCTCTGAAGAACCGAATCGTGTATCAATATTGGGACCCATGCTGTCGTTTGCACATTCAATGATGGCACCGACGATTCGGAGTGTCGGTGCGACGACCACCCTGAATGATACAGACGTAACGCGAATGACGGCAACGACGTTGACAGCTAGTACAGGGGCGACTCCGTTGAACAAGAACAGTCAGGAGGATGAATTGCCCAAGTTTCACTTGGGGACGTTTGATTTCGAGAGCGAGGATGCAAGTGATAACTAGTGAGTTTGTTTTCTTGCCTTTGCATGCGAGCACTTCTATGCACCCATTTCCATTTTGTGTCAAGTCATGTCCTCATTGCCTTTCACCACTATGCTTGCTTGCGATACCCTGCCTTGCTCCTACACCTGACGACGTGATACCTCTTACCCTCCACTCTTGCCTGCCTTGATGCCCACGATCTCATTGCTTGTGATATTTTTACGTGGCCTGATCATTGATGTATCACATCAACGATGTGGACCGCTCGCCTTGATGGGTATAGCCTGATGAATAAGCCTACTCTCGCAGTGAGTGATGACGAAGTGCAGTGGAGGGCAGTTTCTGATGTTTGTTTGTAGCAATGCGTTCACGGTTAGAGTCGGACACCTCGCCACGCCAATAACAACCACACACTACGGGAGAACCTCGTCATTGTGGAGCGACTCAAAACCCTGGATAAAGTGAGAGGGGATATGTACGAAATGTGCGCTCAAGCTCTCTTCTTATACTACCTGGAGTGCCGTGGATGAGCGCAGAGCTCTGAAAGTATTCTGACCGGTATGACGTTCTTGAAGCACATGAAGAATAACATTCGCTGGCTTACTGGGTCGCAAAGCTTCCACCTTTCTTACGCACCTCATATGGCATGTTGGCGGCCTCATACACGGAACGTCGGATGAGCGTTGGCAAACCCGTGGCGGGTCTCCGGAATCAATGTGCTGGCCGTCTTCCTGGCTTCTCATCGTGATCCCATCAACCGATGAGTCGCCTCCACGCTTCAATATAAAATAGGAGCATCCTTATTGATGCACACCAGTCCATACCAGTGCGGGTAAGGGTGCGGATACCCGCGCGGGTTACCCATGCCTGTGACAATCTCTAGTAGCAAGCTCATCAAGATCTTGATCATCAAAGTTGCGATCACTGCCCATAAGTCTGTCCATCTAAAACCTTGCAGTTCCTCTCCATCTGAACTCACCATTCTTCTCGTCTTTTTGAGGTCTTGTCTTTGCACACACACATCAGGGTCATGGCTTCTCCACAGTCCATCATTGAAAGCCTTGAAATGAATAACTGCGTGTCTTGTACGTCTTTCCTCATGTTACATCAACCATTCTCATAGAAGGGGTCGCAGTCGCAATTATCACTTGTATTGTATATGATTACAGTGAAGGGTGGCAAACCATTCCGATAAACCTTTTACTGGCTATTCCACTCCCCACGCTAACTCCCCGACTCATATTGGATTTGCGGGAGCTGTATGCGCAAAACGTTCACCGCAGGGGCGGTAGCGGGATCAACTCTGCGTTTTGGCTGTCTGGATTATCTGTCCATGACGCTAGTAAATCCGCGATTGTGTTTGCGGATGGCAGGCTAAATGGGGAATTGGAGCATGTCGAAGAGATACCGATGGATGTGCAAACAGCTTAGCTGTATTATCAAGACTGGATGTCTGCGCCAATATTGTTAGAGTAGCATGAGTTTTTGTCGATGACTGGGAGGTTTTTTTTTGCGGTCGATACCAAAGATTCGGCCAGTCAGGGTGTAATTGTTGCGATCTAGAATGCTTACGATTCAACTGTTTCTCAGAATCCAATGTTAATATGACTTTGTGTGACTGCTCTGTGTTGGTGTTGCTCCTACGGGAGTGTGTTGGCTGTTTAGGCGTGATACCCGAGATGAAGACGTGCGCTACTCATGCCTGGAAAACCTGTCATCTAATTCTCTATTTGATAGATTGCGTTGAACGAAAACATAACTGGGTCTGTACGGGCCGAACTCGACACATGGAGAAATTGCGAGGAACTAATACCTGCACTCCTAGAAGACGAGTCCTTTCAATTGATTACTGTGCCGTCGAAGGCGTCACCGACTCCCAAAAGCTATAAAGTAACACCAGCCAACGGAGTATCAGCAACTCGCGCCGAAAAACGGAATGTGAGAGGGACAGACGAGCCAAGTTTTTTCGGTCCGATATCGCGTTGATCTTTGTGCCGTTGAAGGCATTACCAACTCCCCAAGTTGCTGGCAGTGCCCAGTCATGTCACTTCTCACCCGTCTTGATCTCCCTTTCCCTTACGAGCCTCCCCTTCCCTCTCGCCCTCTCAACGAGCTCCCAATCTTTCTTTGCGGCAATGAACAGTTCTCCACCCTCATCATATACACCACTAAACCTCTCTACCTCGAGCGTGAACCGTGTGCTCCTGCTTTCGTCCCCGCCCTCCACCCATACCTGCCTAACGCCCGCCAAGAACGCCGATACCACTGCAAGATTATGCGCCACGAGGAGCGTGTGCGCGGACATTTCGTGCGTATGAAGGAGATGATGGACATACGCCCGACTATACGGTTTCTCATACCGCGCGACTGCTTCCCCACCAATGGTGGTGTCGTACGACTGCTGATCGACGGTGCTGTGTAGAACATGCTCCGATGGCGAGCGGGGTGAGCACGCGATACATGGACATACACATCGCTCCGTTGCAACACCGTCCGCACTTTCTCCCGCACCCACGAACGAATCTGCGAGATGCTCAAACTGGTGTGCGTAGACGACGTTGTAGAGGTTGTGCCCCAGACTCCGTCGTCCATCCATCGCATCGTCGTCTGTAGGCACCGGAAAACAAAAGTCCAGCGCGATGCCAATGTTGGCAGCGTTCATCGCCCATGCGGCGTCGAATAGATCGACGCCTACCTCTCGGATGAGACGGAGCATTTCATGAGGCGATCGTGTTCCCGTCACAAGGCGTAGTTTCCTCTCGGGAAGTTTCGCGAGCGACGCTTTGAACAGGGACGCGATGTCCGGCGGGGCGGATGGCTCGGCTCCAACAGGTAAAGCGCCTGACACCGACAGGCTTCTCTCTCCCGTCAGACTCGAAATTGGTGCCTCGAGACTCTCCAGTTGGAGAAAGTCGTCGGGCAAGCATTGATGCTGCGACGTGTTTGGAGTCGGCTTCATGTCGCGCAAAACGACAAGGTCGAACGCGTAGCCCGATATACCGTCGTCCAGACATCGAAATGGTCTCACAGCATCCGCTTCTGGACCGTGGAGCGCCTCCTGGAGTCCATGGGCAAAGGCCTCGCGGGCGGGCACCGACTTCTCGCCCGCCATGTGAACAAAGACATTGAGCGGATGTCGTGACAGGAGAGACGTATCCGGCTCAGACGAGCCAGCATGGTCGTCAGGAATTGGACAAAGTATATCTGCAACCCACGTCGCACTCCGCTCGATGCTCTTCGTGATGCGCTTTTGAGAATAAGGAGGGAGCGTGAACGGTGTATCAGTGAGCGCAAAGACGACGTCGGGTCGCATCGTGTAGACGTATTTGCGCCAGTCCGATAGAGTAACCTAGGACAGCCCGATTAAAAAGAAGAAAAGACGTTCGATCGTCGATACTGTTATCAGATGAGGATGCCTTTGGTTGCACCGAGGATAGTAGCGAACCTTTTTAACACCCCGGACGCAATTCGCGGACACGTATGTGTTTCCGTTCGGTGGCATCTCACGCGAGTCGAGAGGATTTCGAAGACGGAGAGATACAATATGCCGATTCTTGTCGAACCCCAAGAACCTATGCAACGGGTGTGGACCGTTCTGTAAGGTCGGAATCGGAGGAACTTGCTCCAGACTACGAGTGCCATCAGCCAACAGACCAAAGAAAGAAAGAAAATCGACAACCCAAGGCGTAATGGGTAATGTCCATGACTCACAATGATTCGAACGGGACGTTGATCCACCGAATCGCATCCGACCCATGGGTATGATCTCGCGAAAAGTGGGGTACGACACCGCGAGATGTGCCAACGAGAATATTGGGCGTGTCCATCGTGATGCTCGCCGTGGTGTCGTTCGTGTTCGTGTTCGTGCCCGTGTTGGTCGACGCGTCGTCGGCGCCATCGCGGGTGAGCACGATCCGACCTACCCTTGGAGCGAAATTTGGGACGCAAGGTGGGAGGGTGAACGTAAGCGACGGGTATCGCATCGTCGCGTTGATATCAGGTAGTAAAAGGTCGAGTAGTTGCGCAGTTACCGAGACCAACCGGACGTCAGGGTGTCGATTCGTTCGTCTCAGTGCGTGCACGCAGCCCAGCTGCGCGCGAAAAGGTTGCCCGTATAATTCCATATGTACATTGAACACAATTCTAAGACTTCATATACAAGATAAAGCGGCCCACTATAGACTGCGAGATGTAAGAATCAAGAGCGAGAAAATGAATCGCAACGCATTGTCTATGCTATGCCGTATTGTGCGAATGCGGTATGCCATGCGAAATGAGAAATTGAATATGGCCACTGAAGCGTAGTGTGCGATGAAGGACTGCCAGATGAGATCAGCGTGAATAGATGACCACAGAGAAGCTATACCTTCGACTGAGGAGGAAATTTCTAGTGATTCCAGGAGAAAAACAGTGAGATATGTGCCAAAATAAAGCAAGTAAATGATAAAGTCAAACGACAATGCGCAGTCCGGTAGATATGTGCTGTGGGGGACCAGGAAGAGGGGAAAGCGGACCGGGAAGCATTAACGGCGAGGCTCAAGCAAACAAAGCTCGGGTTGCCAGCTACCCGTCGACACGCGATGCACAGCAACGAGACAGATCTGATTGAGCTGAATGCCATTTGGTCCGACATTCCATTCCGCATAATCTGGGTCGTATGATTCGTCGCGACATTTCTTGCGAGAGATATCAGCATACATACAGCTACCAAGAACTAACTATGACTAACCTCGAATAGATCTCGGATGGCTGTCGCAACCACCTTTGCGAGTTTCAACCGTGTGATAGGAGCGCGCGCGTTTGTCCAGTCCATGGCAGCAATTGTCTTGGACCACGGTTTGTATCCCGGCCACTTGAACGCCAGTGAGCCACACAAGGGATTACCGCTCAAACCATGCGAGCTCACCTGAACACGCAAAGTAAACGTCTTTTTCCCCATATGGCTGAAAGCCTGTGTGGGATCTCGGATACGAGTGAAACTGTCCCCAAGATCAACGACCGGGATCCCAATCTGGTCCGGGTTCTCCAGATGAAAGGTGATGGGATGCTGGTCGGGTTTTTTATACGACGAGCTGCTACTGGGTGTATAGCGTTCCTGAGGAATCAAGGGACCCCGCCCTTGAATGCCGGAGTTACTGCGGCTATGCGCATTCGAACCCGAGGACGCGGGACGTACACTCTGTGCCGAGCTGTGGCGGGGCAGCACTCTCCGTGCTGTCTACTTCTGTGTCAGCTGTATCGTGGCGCGTAATTTGGGATACAGCACTTACAGTCTCAGAACGCTCATCGTCAGCGGGCGACGGAAATGACCGCTTTCTCTCGGGTGAACCCGGAAGTGGATGGCTTGGACCAGGAGTAGAAACTTGGCTGGAGGAGGCAGCCGCCACACAGGGTGGGTGGCTGTGCTGTCCATTGTCCGCATTAGGCAATTCCATCCTCCCTGTGGCAATCAACTCCTGCGTCGAGCCATCAGTGATGAGTCGTGCAGATGTGGTGTCGGTCTGGTATACAGGTCCACCAAAGCCAAGCAAGGGGTCCTGTGTTGATGATGGGTGTGGATATAGGGGTACTATGGGGCCTTGAGACGTTTGAGGGGTATGGTTATTTTGTGCAGGATGCACACCGAAAGAGCCTGCGGAGCCGCTCATCTGGTGTGCACCGTGCACAAAAGGTTGGTTGAGGTAGTCGTGGACGAGTTCGTAAGGAGGGTAATCATAGTGATTCTGGGAACGTCTATAATCAATTTCAAGGCAATGAGAGAAGAGCGAAGGGGCGGAAAGAGAAGGAATGTCGTCCTAGTAAGGGAAACTGTCAAGGGGTGTGGCACTTGAGGGAAGGGTGAACCCACATGAGTATATGTGGCGTCAGTCTCGATACCAGAGTCTTGGAACGAGGTGTCCAGTAGAGAGAAGTCGGTAGGAAGATGATCGGGGGAGTAGCTCGCATCCTGCAAGTTGGAGGGGGCGGAAGGGTAAACTGGGGTGTCGTGAAAGTTGTGGCACAAGTATACCTCCGCGCCAAAAATCTCCAATAAATTTCCGACCGGGTCTATAGACTGGTGAGGCTGAGAGTAGCTGCTGTGATCGCTGGTCGTGGCAGTCACTGGCCAGGGTTGTTGCGGGTGACGAAGCTGTTCTGTGACAGAGCGTTCTGAGTCGCTCTCACTATAATAAATCGGACCCGTGTCGGAACAATAATATGGGCTGTACAAAGGTGTCAACGTCCTGCTACCATAAATAAAGAGCACTTACTCTTGATGCGAGGACATGGCGGATGGGGATGCTAAATAAGAGGGGGGGAACGCGCGGCAGCGGACACGGGTGCTTTAAATAATCGGATGCCATGCCTGGGGACGCTTTGACGGAGGAAGGGATGATGGAATGTTGTAGATCGAAAGTTGACCAATTTAGTATCTCCAGTGCATCACGTTATAATAACACGCTCGCGGAGTCTCTTTTTGAACGCGATCCACTGGCGCAGAGACAGCGATGGCGCAGTACCTACAAACGATGCGCAACGAGGCTATGGTCCTCTGGCGGTAGGGGAGAGTCCGAACTCTGACATGGTAATTTGCTCATGGGGCGGTCAAGCGAGCGGAGAAGGCGCAGGATGCGGTGGCCCCAGCATACACCGCTTTGGCGGCACAGCAATCGGGGGGGCCGGCGCTAACGAAGCAGCGAGAGGTCTGTCGTCATACTGGGTGAGCATTGATGATGGCGTAGAGGGGTATGCTATGTCACGTTTGAATTTGTTCGTCGACGCGACCGCCATCAAGACATTGATCGTGTGGGAGTTTCTTATGTAATGTTCATCCGTCGTACCTGTTAGAGTCGACCAAGGAATGCTGTGTCATACTGGCAGGGCTGTGAGTGCCAAGGAGACTTCATCGGATTCTGACAATAAACACTGTAATTATACTTTTTCTTTTGTACGAATACGACCTGCGTCCAACGATTACCTCCTGCTTGTCTTGAGTTCCCTCAGCATTGGAATGACATCAGCAACAGCCTTCTCATGCCATCGGTGGCCTTCGTTATTCTGCATCATCACCGTGATGCCTGA
The DNA here is from genome assembly GCA_038092695.1 of Boletus rubropictus. Taxonomy (NCBI): domain Eukaryota; kingdom Fungi; phylum Basidiomycota; class Agaricomycetes; order Boletales; family Boletaceae; genus Boletus; species Boletus rubropictus. The sequence continues at coordinate 45,584 of JBBPQW010000047.1, read as the reverse complement.
CGACTCCTTCCGAACGTCGGAACATCGTTCCTCTCGCTCTCTAGCCCCGCTAGAGCAAACGGACCACAGTTTCTTTGGTGACCGAACATGCTTAAGACCCTTGGTGCGACTGTCACTGCCCTGTAGGTCCTTCTTGCTGCTGGTCGGCAATCCTCCAGCTGGTTTCGACCCGTCGTCCTCCCCCACTGCAGGTCCGGCCCAATTTATTGGAGCCTTCCACCTCCAGCTAGCTTCGGGTCCGGGTGATTCAAAAGGGATGTCGGCACTACTGGATGTGTCCGTGGCAGTGCCCACCGGAGTGTTCGACCGCGTCAACGTGTGTTGAACGACGGATATGCTCCGCTCACTCGGTGCACCGAGGCCCATGCTCTCGAAATGATTCTCTTGATGTTTGTTACGTTTTAGCGGTGGAGGAGGTTTGGCACGGGGAAGATAAGTGTCATTGGCGGACCAAGCTGTGTAAGGTCGGTCATTCTGACCCCGCCCCGGTTGGGGAGATCTCGATGATAATCGCGAAAACGTCCTGGCATTGTATGTGGTAACAGCGGGTGATTCCTCCATCTCAGAGGATACCGGGATGGCGGAAGATGGCTGCAGGAATGAGATGTACTCCACACTTCGGAATCTACGTGGGCTTCGATGTGCCACTGTGGCGGATGGCTGCGTAACTTTCGAAATAAACACGATGAGCGGTCATCTTCCATGTGCCGCATGCGTGCTTTCTCACCTGGACGTGCTTTTGTATCTGCTCTCATAAAGGGTTCGCTATGCGGCAGAAGGGTGTTCGAGCTGAATGCAAGTTGCCGGAATATGTTATCCATAGTTACGAGCGTGCCCACACTGTAAAACAAGAGGGCGGTAAAAAAATAAATATAGAACGGCAGCTAGAATCTGGGTGTTGGATCAGCAACAGATGAGGGAGTTTCAAAGTCAGAGAGCCACTCACTGCCGTGTAGCACGTCGAGTACTAGTTTTATACGGTCGCGTAGAGGGTGGAAGAGTCGGGGTGGTGAAACGGTTGAGCCAGTTTGGCATGCGATTAAATAGGATGAGCTGGACGCCGCGTATTGACTAACCGATCACTGCGTTCATGACAGCAACAACTCATCGATCCACTTGACCCTTTCTCTGGCCATCCGCTCGTCGTGAAACATTACACTACTGTCGTCCACATTGAACAGCTCGTCGTTAAGCGGGCTGTTTCACTGCAGTGACTCATCCACGCCCTTAATGTTGGGCATCACCCTTGGCTGTCCCAGAAGAACGTCCGCAAACGTCGAGGTCACCTCGTGGCCATCATAGTGGTATGAATTATAACGACTGCTGCCGATCTCAGTTATCTCCTGTTGCGGCTAGCACCGTCATCATAACTCACGATTAGACCCTGCGTCGACAGTGCCAAATCATGTCGGCAATTTCGCTTTACCTGAGACCATGAGACGAACAGTGATAAACAAGCCGACGAGCAGTGTGGGTATCAATACGACATCGTACCTGAACACCCTGTCGTCAGTCATTGCCAGTAGACAACCATACCGCTGGCGACAGGCATGTACCCCCTGTTGTATATAGTGGATGGGGCTGACCGGCAAAAAAAAGGGAGGGAACATGTTGATTACATAACGAAATTTCCTTTTTCGAGTTATTGGTGTCGACTCTTCATTCCGTGTCACGCGGTCTTTCTCCTCGAGCCTGTGCCTCATCTCACACCATGTTCGAGGAAGGCACACCTCCCTCCCCGAATCAGGCCCTGGTGGCGCTCGCACCCCTGGAACCCGAGTGGCAGCCCATCCTCCACGCCTCGAATCAAGTCGTCCTGTACAACCCGACGTCGCATGCCTTGACGATCCACAAGTCGACCAACGTGCACTTACCTGACCCACCGAATTCGCCTTGTCCGTTCTGTCACCAACCACTTCCGCCTGGATTCGGACACGGCGCGCACGACGACGAAAACTTGCACGAGGCTGATTCCCATAGACGGGCATCTAACTATTTCCAGCTGTTGGCGATTTCGAATGAGAACTCTCGGCCGTCGAGTCCACCGCCAATTGGTAATGGAAACGGACCATCCGCCTTTCCGCGCGAAGCGATGGCCGAGGGTTACTTCAAGGCGTTCTTCCAGGAAGAGTATCGGTTGGGAATGGGTGCAAATGGAAGCGTTTTTTTATGTCAGGTCTGCTCGAAACCTGTCTATATCTGCCCAGTCTGGCTGAGTCCTGATGTTCGTAGCACGTTTTGGACGGCAATCCGCTGGGTGTGCCTACAGAAGTTATTGTGTACAAGGAGCTCATTCACTCATCTAGGACATTTTGCCGTGAAGAAGATTGCCGTTGGAGAGTCGCACTCGTATCTTCTTGGTATCTTACGCGAGGTATGTGAGATGCCCAATGAAACGTATTCGACTTCAATAGTTTACAGATTCGATTATTGGAAACACTTCATCACAGAAATATCATCACTTATCATCACGCCTGGCTGGAAACGTGTCAATTCTCTGCCTTTGGGCCCAAAGTACCTACCCTACAGTTAAGTCGAATGCAACGGGTATATCTAAAGATGGATCTGACAAATGTTCACAGCGTGTTGATGCAATGGGCGGAAGGGGGAAGGTATGTTGACCTCGAGTCTGGTCCATCCCTATCTTAGGAATCGGTCGACAGTCTAGATGACCTGATAGATGTCCGCTTGGGACGACCCACTAAGCTCCCTCACATGCAGTCGTCTACCTCTACGATCGAATCTCTTGTCCAGTCACCCTCAGCGCGTATCCGAGCCTTTCGTGCAATGAAGCATGCTGCGCCACAGGAACGCGAGCGCCTTCGTCAAGAGATGGAAGAAGCATCGGGTAATCATGTAGCTGGGCGACCGAGCTTGAAAGCAGTTCACCTTTTCAGCGTGGAAGAAGTCAGGAGCCTGATCTCCGATGTAATCGAAGGTCTGGCATTTTTGGTTCGTGCGGGTCACCAACATGGCTGTGTTGGAAAGATGACGTGTCGCCCCATAGCACAACAGATCAATTTTGCACCTTGACTTGAAACCAGGAAACGTGCTTCTAACGTGGGACGAAGGAAAGCTTATGCAAGTAACGCAACTATATCGTTTCTTTTCTTACGATGACACCAATGGTTGATCTAGACCCCGTGCAATGCTGTCAGATTTTGGTACGTCTCGCGACATGATCCACTCTTCTGGTTCGCGTTCCGGAAACACTGGGACGTAAGTGATTCATCCTACCATATCAGGGAAACTTTCTCTACATCTGCTACGCCAGGCTGGAGTATGCTTCACCAGAGTCTCTGCCTTCTCCTCAGACAGGCCTTCTCCAAGAGGTCGATTCAAAGTCTGACATGTGGTCGTTGGGAATGATCCTGCATAAGATCCTTTTCCTCCGATTGCCATATCGCAATGCCACGGAAGGTGAACCAAGCGCCAAGGACGATGAAGAAAAGATGAAGAGCTTGGAGCAGGAAATATTGAGTTATCCAGGGTAAGGTGTGTGTGGTTTCTTGTCGTGAGCATGATTGACGATAGTCTCAGTTTTCGGACCACACCCTCTTTGGTGGCAACATTTGAGAGCCGACGTCTTCCACGGGCATTCCTCATCCTCTTGGAAGGTCTTTTGAGCGTCAACCCATTGGCACGCCCGACAAGCGAGCGGATCGCGAGTGCGATGCGAGAAGGCAGGGTACGTATATCAGAACTCGGACCGAAGATTGTGTGGCCTGAGGTCGGTCAACATGTCAGTTCAATCCCGTGATATCGACCCCCAGAGCGTCGGCGGGATCACTGATTCCCGTCAGACAAACGAGAGATCAAGGGCGTCGAGAATTGAGCACGAGTAGCCCGCGTGCATTACCACCCGTCCCCGCCCCTGAACCACATCACAGCGAAGCAGCTGGTGAGTGGGATGAGGGTCGTAGGTCGGTTCCACCTAGTGAGAAGGATGAAAAGGGATCACTCCTACGTCTTGCTTCGCCACCGTTACCCCGGGACGACAGAGGACTCCTTGAACGGTTTTTCGCGGATATCAGGCGTGTATTACGGATGCATTGCACGCAGGAAGTATTCACAAGGAGTGTGAAAGCATGCATTCTCGCAGTCAAGGTAGCGTCTCGCTGTTCCTGACACGAGTTCGACTTGATGCGTATCTTATGCACACAGGCAGTGTCTGTGGCGTTTTACTGGGACCGTCTGCGGGAACGACCAGTTGTGTTGGCGGTGCTGATGATTGTGGCGATGACGGACACGATTTTGGAGCAGCTACAGGTTTCATTCGTGCTCGGTGTCTTTCATGCGGTGGCGATGTGGGTCATTGATGTTCGTGGGCAGATTGGATTGTAGTAGGGTACGGCGAACCTTGCTTGGGACAGTAGCTTTGTAGTGGTATGCACATTCAATTTTAGGCAGCATCGTCGTCTACACTTTTATCAACAAGAACCCTTGTTCGCAACACGCCTCTGGGTCCAGCTTTGTCTCCGTTTTTTTTTTTTGCTCAGTCTTGCACGTCACTTGGTAGTGTCTACAGGACCTATATAGGTACATCGAAGAGGAAGGACAAAGGGATAGCACCAACGACATATCACGAACACTATAGGTACATAGGGTTACGTAAGAACAAACAATATTATATTTCTCACCAGGTGTAACCCGTAAATCACATGCATGAGAGAGATGGGTGCGCTCGGGCTGCTGCGGTGTAGGCGCGAGCGATGGTCGTCTTCTCAAAGGTCCTCCGCCAGCCCAGCAGCGACCATCTCAGACGGCTCTTTTCTTCCCGACAGTACCTCCTCCTCCTCTTTGCCTCCATCCTCGTCTTCCGTTCCGCCTTTCTTCCCTCCTCCCGCCCCTCTCCCTCTTCCAACGACACTACCGCCAACGCCATCGTATTCCCCGTCCATTCTCAGGCAGATCTTGCTTCCTATGACCGCTTCTTTCCCCTCCATCCAAGCCAGACTGGAAAGTCGAAACTCTCCTTGTCTTCCTGGCAGCAGCTCAGGTCCCTCTTGCGGATCGTCATCCCCTCCATTCACTCGCGTGAGGCACTCTTCCTCTTCGCTCACTCCTGCTTCCTCGTCCTCCGCACCGTCCTCAGCGTGGCCGTAGCCAAACTCGACGGCCGGATCGTCAGAGACCTCGTCAGTGCAGACGGGTATGGCTTCCTCAGGGGTTTGGCACTCTGGTTTGCCCTGGCTGTACCAAGCATTTACACCAATTCCATGGTTCGCAGACGAGCCCACCCTGCATGGTCGCGCGCTGACTTGTCCACCAGATCCGCTACCTTCAGTCGAAAATCTCGCTCGGCTTTAGGGATCGTCTCACTCGGTATATCCACGACCTCTACCTGTCGTCTGCGCCTTACCTACGCTATTACCGCGTCCCACTTCAGGGCATCGACCAGTATATCACAGCAGATGTTGAGTCGTGGTCAGAAAGCGTCGCTGGCATATAGTGCGTGTCCCTTTTCGCCGAATTGTTCTGCAACCATTGAGCCATACATACAGTGGGAATATAATGAAGCCCTCCCTTGATCTGTTGCTCTTTACTTCACAGCTTTCGCGGTCCCTCGGGTTTAGGGGCACTTTTCTACTGTTTGGAAACTACTTTCTTACACTCAAGGTATGTCAACCTCTGTCTCCGCACATATGCGTTGTAAAACGTTTTTTCAAGATTCTCCAAGCGGTCACGCCCGCATTTGGACGTCTCGCTGCTATCGAGGCTCGTTTAGAGGGCGATTTCCGGGCCGGTGTTGGGCGGGTGGGGAGACAGAGCGAAGAAATCGCGCAAGTACTTACGTATGATGCATATCTTCACGTCTGACCTTGCCAAATCCAGCTTCTATAATGGAGGTCCTCTGGAGCGCGACATTCTCACTCGTGCTTACCTACGTCTCATTAAACATATCAACTCTATCTACAAGATCCGGATTGCATACGAATGGACAGAGGATTTCGTGATCAAGTATTTGTGGAGTGCTGCTGGGTATGTGCTTATTGCCATACCGCTATTGATTACGCGCAAGCATGTCGCGGGCAAGGATCGAACTGTCAACGATAGGGTCGTTGCGGATCGTACCGAGAGTAAGTCGCCTCGATGGTGATTTAATGGGAACTCGTGCTCACCCGTTCGGCCTCAGCATACATATCCAACCGTAGACTTCTCATTTCACTCGCAGATGCCGGCGGGAGACTCATACATGCGCACAAGGATTTGGTAGAGGTCGCTGGATTAACCGGGAGGTATGTCGAAACCACTCGTCCCATGGTAGCATGTTCCGAAACCCTTGTAGATTATATACCCTTCTATCGACCCTCCATAGTCTTGCGGCTCTTCCAACGGCTCTTCCGGGTGACGGCAATACCTTTGAGTTACGGGATGTCGATGTCTGTATCCCTTCTCTCACGCTTCCTTCACCCACTCCGAACAACACATCCCAGGAAAATGGTGCCTCCTCTACTTTCGACGAGGATACGGAATCCTTGGATCATCTCTCCGGATCTGAAACGACCCTCGTCCGCGCGCTTAGTCTCGCTCTTCACCCTGGCATGCATTTGATGATCACAGGCTCCAATGGTGTGGGTAAGACCGCCGTTGCGCGCATTCTGGCTGGTCTCTGGGCACCAAGCGGTGCCGGTGCGCGTGTCACTCGTCCCACACCCGACGTCGACACTACTAACCAACGTCCGAGGCCTGGCGTATTCGTCGTTCCACAACGCGCGTACATGGTAACGGGCTCGTTACTAGAGCAGGTGATTTATCCGCAGACACTGGGCGAATTTTACGCTCTTTGTGGGGGGACCGCGGAGGAGGGGTTGAAGGAGTTGCAGGGGATCTTGGAAGCGGCTCATTTGGAGTACCTCGTCGAGAGAGAGGGCGGGTGGGGAACGGTCAAGGAGTGGAGAAACGTATTAAGTGGGGGGGAGAAGCAGCGGGTACGTCATCTGGTCATAGCACATGTTCCCCCTTACTACAATTTGGCATCCTAGATGGCGCTTTCGCGCGTATTTTATCATCGACCCAAGTTTGCGATATTGGACGGTTCGTCTCTTTGACAACATTTTTAATCCGCTCTCATCACGTCCGGGATAGAATGCACCAGTGCTGTGTCGAGCGACGTGGAAGGTCAAATGTACGAACACGCAAAGTCGCTCGGCATCTCGCTGATCACGATCTCTCTGAGGTACGTCAAGCTCCTGTTCTTGATCTTATAGTTCCCGAGCTTACGACGTTTACAGACCATCTCTGGCGAAATACCACACACACTTGCTCACTCTGATCGGGGACGGCACTGGCCGATGGAGGTTCACACCTATCGCCCCCTCTTCCTCAGAGCCCGCTGCAGATGCTAACGCTGTTACCGCTATTCCGTCACAGCCAGACGGATTTAAGTATCCGGCGACTCCGGGAGGTGGACCCGTGGCTAGCGATCTCATCCGCGTGTTGGAGGAGATTCGGATGTTGGAGGGAAAGTTGGAGGAAGCCAAGGTATGGGAGACGAGGGTAAAGGAGTTGGAGGAGGCGCTGCAGGTACGGAAGGAGGAGGATGAGACCAGAGTGCAAGGACGATAAATGCCCCGGCCATTTAGACGGAATCTATTGCGGGTGGTCGTGCTCGTTGACGTGCATGCGCAGACGATGACGCGTAATCTTTACGAGTGCACTTGCACCACTTTGCTTGACGAGTGTGATCCGGGTTTGTCGTATTGCAAACACGATTATTAGAGCTCTCGAAAGACTATTTGTCGGGGGTGCTTATCGAGGCAAGTACTACTACAGATACCATAATCTCGACGTCGAACCACTCTCAAACACGAACCCGGATCCTAGTGCGCAATGCTCATCAAACTTCCAATAAACGTCAATATCTGTTTGCGCGCACAGAAGGGGAAGGGAATCAGAGGTCAAAGACGCGAAACAAGGGCGAGAACACAATACCAAACGTGGTCGGACGTCCACAATGTCTTCGGGTACGAGGAAAATCAACGCATTCATCTTTCTCGCGATCGAAATCGCCAGTTTAGCTTTATATTCAAGGACGTCGTCAGCGAAAAGGAAAAGAGAGGGGGGGAAGAAGGGGGAAAGGAACAAGACGTCTGCCCACCATTCTGTCGCCGATCTTCATAGTTTCCATTCTCGTGCACGTTGATGACGAGTGAAGGATCGACGATCCCCGGTCGGAGGGCTTCGAGGAGGTCGAGGATGAATAGACCCGTCGTGATAGTGGGATCTTTGAACGACCGAATCGTTCGCGCGCCTGGTCTTCCTTTTTGGACGGTCGAGTTGGCCCATTTCAGAATCTCTTGGTCGGTGATGGGGCGACCGGACCCGGAGAGGCCCATAAGCGTCTTGATGATATTCAATCTACAAAGATATCAAAATCGACGCTACCGAAAAAGAAAAAGTACGTGAGGAAAGACAGAAACGAACCGCATGAGCTGCCAAACGAGACCGAGTACGAGCGTCCTCGACCCATCGACGATATCGGCTCCTTGAATCCCTACCAGATGCATCCCGTTCTGTTTCCCAAGTTCCACCGCGTAGTTCGTGTTCTCGACCTGCTTGAATCGGGACAACGTACTCTGATTCGGCGTGATCCCGATGTCCTCTGGTTCCTCGCCGCCGTCCAACGACGGCCGATGTGTCTGTGCGTCCCCCTTGGGTTTCGAAACACGTCGCCAGATGACCGAGCCGGGAAGGATCTTGTCGAACGCTTGGAGGATGATCAGCCCGTCTTTGATGTTCTCAAACAGGTTGAACACGCCTGGTTCGACGCCAAGCGAGTTCAACCAGAGGGTAAAGACGCGCGCCTCACGTTCGCCTTCGGCATCGAAATCATCGACTGCGCCATAGTCTTTGGCTTCTTGTTCGTCGAGTGGAGCGAGACCGGGCCAAGTGTTGAAGAGGTTGGCAACGAACGCGAGGTTGAGGCGGGGGTTTCCAGCGACGAGAGAAGAAGGGGTCAAGTATTTGCGGCAGCCGATGGCGGCGGCGTTTTGGAGGACTTGTTCGGCTCGTTGACGGAGATCTCTTGTTTGAAGAGGAGTACGGGAACACTCGTCTGGCTTGAGTTGGTTGAGAAGGATGGTGTAGTTTTCACCGTCGGATACGTCACGGCTAAAGTTGTTTACCCTGAAGATGGTCAATGTCAGGGACGAGTAAGAGTCACTATACGGGTGACGTCACCGTCGCTTCCAACCGGCAGCCTTCAAGTGGTAGTTGAACCATCGCAACAGAATTTGGTCAGGAGTCAAACGAAGGAGATCGTCGACCGTCTCTCCTTCCTCACAGAGCCGATACAATTCTGGATGAAGTTTGATATCAACCTGGGCAAGGAGGCCTCTACGGATGATCTGCCAGATGAGTCCAAGGATGAGATGTTCTCTGCCCTCGGAGATATCTGATGATCCGATGTTGACGACGGAGCAGCCGATACCCTTGGCAGATGTAATGACGATGTTGTTGTTCTCGGTGATCTGGAAAGCATTCAAAGGTTTTCGAGCGGTAGGAGTGTTGAGCACACGGGTGTCAATCGTGTCTGGGACAGAATCATTGATGAGTTTACAGAGGATCAAGCCGTCACGACACTCGTCAAAGAGTTGCATCGTGTCTGTAGGGATAGGGAATCGATTGCCGACATCAGGATCATTTTCCATGACCTGTCGTTTGTGTGAGGAAGTAGAGAAGGCTGATAGTAGACGGGTACAGACACCGTTGATATGGTTCGTAAACTCCTTTCGCTCATCCTCGTTGATGGTGTGGCTCACGTTAGCATTCGAGCCTTTGACAGTTACTTTTCCAGCCCTTGTAGGCAAGACAGAGGCTTTGGTCTGAGTTCTTAGCTTGACGTTGAGCTAGGAGGGAGAGGATGAGAAGTGGCGGATACGGGATGACATCATGAGCTTGCACGCACCTCGACCCAGTCCTCGAGCTCTACTTTTCCACTGGCATCGACGGATACGCCTTTGAGAGTCTCGCGGGCCTGATCGTAGGACTCGCCGCTGCTTTGGAGTGCATGCAGAACAACGCTCTTGTCTACGCGTCCTGGCGTGTCAGTCGTAATCGCACTAGCAACGATATGTTATCGTGAGCCGGGTCTAAGCTGAGAAGGCCCACTTGAAGCGATTGACGAGATCGAACATCTCATCTTTAGTGACCTCTGGGTACTTTTTCTGCAGTCGGAGAGCTTCCATAGGGGACGACGGTGGCGTGGACGAAACGAATCTGGGCGGTGTCGATGGACGAGCGAGAGTTGTGGACTGCCACCTGCGCATCGCCGTCGAAATTTGGCAGGGATGGATTGACCTTGTCGCCCGAACGGGCCCGTAACTTATATACTGCTAGGGAACACCGCACGACGCAGTAGCGAGGGTGTTGCGGTGCACAGTCTACCAGTCAGCAGCCTTGACTAGCTTGACTGCGGATTTCTCACTTCGTACCATTTTGATCCCAGGCTACGACTCAAGCCATGTTTCTCTTGCCACCTACCACATCATTAGTTCTCAAAGCCGGGTTTGGGTCAAGGCAAAGGCTGGGCGAAAGAATAACACGTCCTCGATGGTCCAACCACGGCCATGTTTATACCGCAAAGAGTGAACACGAGTCGAGTGTACGAGGGCAATGCAAGGTATTCATCTTCCTTTCTGTCCCATCTTTGGATCGATGTACACAAAACTGTTCCAGTATATCCTCAGTTCCATCGCCCTGCTGGGGTACCCATTTGCTCGGTGTACTACTCAAGCATGGGTCAGAGCATCCGATCTCACTCAAATCCAAGCTGGCAGCATTGTCACTGACTTCGGATTGTGGACCATTGCAACTCGCTTTTGAAACGCGACAATTCTCAGTTGCATTCCCCCCATTCGATTAGCAGCAGAAGCTGTCTTCCTCTCCAAATTTATTAAGAGGGGCCTTTTCCAGGCTGAAGCGTGCGTTCCGTACGTCAACCCAACCGCGTGACACACCTTAACCAAGGCTTTTCGGCCTGGCACCTCACAATGGTGCGTGAATTCTCAAGAAGATCAGTGAGAGTCGATGTCCAATGTATTTCGATCTTCCAAGCGGCTACCCGCGAGGGTCTGCTATGTGGACTCACCCCCGGTTCATATTCAGTGCGGGCTCCACGCTGTATATGAACCGGGGGCGAGTCCACATCGATCGCGCTGCCCAAGAGTTCTATGGTCAATAGCTTGTCATCTTCTCCTCATACAGCAGCAGACCCTGAATTACCCGAGGGAGGTATAGAGGCCATGTGTACAGTATTCGGAGCGTAAGCTCATCAATCGCTCGGGTCGATATGTGCCCATCATTTCTCGCAGCTTTCTTTCCCAATTTTGTGGATACAGGTGAGGATGCACAATTGACATCCATCTCTGCTACTTACACCCAAGCGTGTACACGGGGTATATCAGGGTGAGGGTTACCTTCGAGCAGAACATCTGCAGCCGCTTGATTTCTGAAAATTTGGTCAACCTTCTGTGCTCAACACCACCTTCAGAACGAGAGCTCGTCAGCTGTATCGTAAGGAGAATCGGCTCCACCTTCTCAGATTTTTGGTTATAATATCATGCAGATGATCGGAAGCTTGGGCGCGCTTCTCGTGACTGCATTGGGCCCAACGTGCGGTACACTGTTCGACAATGGATATTTGCGAGGCAGGCGCAAACCTATCGCTAACGTGGATTTTTATCGTTGTCGTTAGCCACCATGTGTACATTACTGCTGCCGTTCTCCAATCGCCTTCCTGTTGTCTCAGGTACAGCTAGGAAAATACTACCAGGTGCGGTTCTCTGAAGATAAACCACGCTCTGAATAACGCTCGAACATCGACCAGGCCTTGAGCAAGCAAGACCTGGCAAATTTGCCATCCCCTCTCACCACTTCAAGCATCGGCGGACGACTGTGATGTCCATTGTTGCCTCTGGCTTAGCGCTCGGTGGTATTGTCAATACTATCATGTCAAACAAGCCGTTGAATGGTCCTATCGGATTCAAGATGGGCACGTTCATCAATGCGAGATTTATCACCGTGTTTTTGTTCTTGTCATGCATCCTCGTGCGTACTCGGTACACCGCCTTGCGTCAGAAGGCAACGTCAGTCAATTCATGGAAGGCGACGAAAGAGTGATTTATAGATTTTTCCGTCGCTTTTAACGATCATCGGTATGTCATTTTCTTGATTCCTTGGCGTCAGGATGCCCATGCGGCCATGTTCCTGTCCTAGGTTCACGCTCTTTCAAGTCGCATAAGACTCTCTTAGACGTGAGCACGGTGTCTCCTTTTTTTTTTGTTCTGTACGTTGTCGGTTCATGCGCTGCGAACCCATTGGACTGATGGTAGATCATGCAGCTCGTCATCATCGATGCGGGCAGTTTCGTTGGTCGCTTCGCTGTCGTCACCGTGCCTCCATTTATCGGGGTCATCGACCTAACGATCATTATGACCATTGCGTGCGCCATCTTGATCATCGGCATGATTTCGCTCGACTCAGTGGCAAGTGTGGTAGTACTCGGGGTATTGTACTGGTTGATCGGGGGAATGAGTGCGTGTTACGCCTGTGTGCGCCGACGCGAGTAATACTCGACTGCTATAGATGTTGCGATGATAGCACCCATGTTAGGACTAACATGTGAGCCTGCAGAGCTTGGGTTTGTCGTTTCATTTTTCGTTGTGTTACTGTTTCAGAGTCTGATATGCCACCATCGAGTATTGCAGAGTGAGACTGGGCATAGGTTTTGCGATTTCAGGTGCGTCAGTTTCATTCCCTTGCTTGGTTCATCGTTCAGCGCTGACATTGGATCTGTTCGACACAACCAAGGGATCGGGTGACTTGGTGTCGACGTCAAAGGCACCAGTGTTACGAAAGGCAGTGGTCCTATGTTTTGTTTGCTGAATTGGGCTAGGCTCCCCAATCTGTGGTGCCCTTCTGACGAGCCGTTATCTCTGGTGGGCTCCTGCGCTTTTCTATGAGGTATGTATGTCCGCCTCAGATATCGGAGAACGGCGGTTGGTTTGTTCTTTGGTATAGGCGCTCGGGTTGGCGGGTGGCATTTTACTCATCGGTGTACGTTTCTCGATCGCCCAACCAGGTGTCATTGAAGTGTGGAGGTGTACGATGAGCGGATGATCGAGACTGGGAACGCAAAGAAGGAAACTGCAATCAAAGCATGACTGGCTCCATGGACCGGAAGCTATTCCGAGATCTCTAACGAGCGATCGACGGTAGACAGAATTGAATGAATAAGGATCTTGTACTGAGTGAGTACGGACCTCCAAGATTAGCCAATTGCGCCGGGCTCGTTGGTTCCTTTAATTGTTGTAGACTAGTAGTGTTTGCATTGCCTCTGTCGAAGCGACGTCAACCGGCATGATGTTTCCCCCTTCTTCCTTTTCAGCAAAACTAGCATGATACGAGTTGTGCTTGCAGTAATTTGGATGACGACGTGACGGATCCGAGGCAACAGATCCGAGACCTGAACAGAAATCAGGAACTCTCTCGGCCATCAGGAATCCTGTTTGTGTTCAAGTGCGAGGTCATGATCATCACTGTACCTCGAAATTATGTGCTCGAGGTAAGCTCCCCAAGGCGGCTGAAGCGAGCGAGGAAGGCGTTGCCAAACGGGCAGGTTTGTTTGGGTAGCCATCAAGGGTGAGATCAACGGCGTCCGAGGTCAGTCAGCTCCCCGAAGTGGCAAAATCGATACAGTGACGCTACACCGAGACCCACCAGCTGTGTAAGTGATACAGGCCCGAGGCTAAAGTCAGCTATCTCCAAAAGCGAGATCGGCTGTTGGAGGTTGGCTAAATCGCCGAACCGTTGGAAGTGGAGCAACAACTGTCTACCCCAAGTCATGGATTATCGGCCGGGCACGCTGTAAAGCCTGACGAACAGGATATGTATTGTGACTGGTAGGGAGTTTCTGGGCTGGTGTTGTCTCCTTTCCTTGTTGCTCCTCTTCAAGGGGGTAAACTAGACGCAAGGTGTATACCCTGGTCGTGATCGTCGTCTGCTAGAACGCCTGGTCAGTTGTCACTTGTAGAGGGAAAGGAACGACTGCGGTCGAGCTCACCACAAACGGTGTTCTTCCGGTTTCGACCGAGCCGACCACGTTGGATCACTCATATGACTCTACTCAAACGCACCTTCCGCGTGCTCTACTGGCTACCTCTCGGCATAGCCTTTACCCACTACTGCTACACCATAAAAACCGTCCGAGGGCGAAGCATGCAGGTTCGTAACGCACTCCATTCGTTCCAAAATCCCCGCCCAGTTCACCCTCTCGCATCTCTTCATTCCCCGTCAGCTAGCCTACGCTCAATCCTGACACGTCCCGGTGGGACGACATCGTCGTCTTTGATCGCTTCAGCGTTCGCTCGGGGAAGCCCATCGCAAAGGGTGACATCGTCTCGCTCAGGTTTGGCATCCGTACGCGTCTCATGCACGTACACTACGTTTTTACCATGCCTCTTCCTCCAGGGACCCCGTCGACAGTCGGAAAATGATCGTCAAGCGCGTTGTCGCCGTCGCAGACGACGTCGTCCAAACGCTCCCGCCTTATCCCGACACCAAGGTCGTTGTCCCAGAGGGCCATATATGGGTCGAGGGTGACGAGCCTTTCCGCACCTTGGACAGCAACGCGTTTGGTCCGGTGCGTTCTCTCGTTTATCATTCGCACCGTCCTTGTAAGCTTGGAAAGCGGGATAGGTGCCCCTGGGATTGGTGGATGCAAAACTAAGTTATATCATCTGGCCCCTCGAGCGGGCTGGTCGATTAAAACCTCCAGAAAGGCCTGTGTCAAAAATGGGTGTTCCACGGGATTCTCAATGGCGCGCCGCAATGGCAGCTTTCGAACGAGAACGCAAAAGGCAGGCACGCGTCACGGCAGCATCTTGCATGAGTGATGGGTCTGCTGTTCCCTGACTATGTATGTGGTGCTACTTCGCGAACATTGCATGTCCAACTAGCAGACAGACTTTTCATTTCCAGGGTAATCATCTAGTAGTGCCCATTTCCTCGAAATGTGGTGCTCCTTCTAGAAATCAATGATACTTCACCACAGGTTCTTGTGCACCTGTCGCACTGGACTGGATACCCAATATCCTGTCAGCCTCTGGTGAGCCAGCAGGAGGTATATCCTTCCGAAGCGAGACAGCGACCGGCGAGACACCTTCATTATAAGCCAACGCAAAGATAACATCCATATCTAACATCGTGAAAACCGGTCGGAAAACGCCAATGTCGCGTAGAGCGAACATGCGGACGCACCTTCGAGCGAGCGGCCAGCAGTCTCAGGAAAGAACAGGTAAACGACGGGTACGATGAAGGCGTTCAGCGCGGCGAAAACTGCAACAGGGCGGTGAGATTCATCACACACGGGCACGAATGCATTATGGAAGGCGTACCGATGTACGTCCCCCATGAGATGTTGTTGAAAGAAGGTCCAGTGACCATCACGACCACGAAATTGAAGATCCAGTTCGACGCTAGACGCATCCATCGCTCCAATGCAACAGTCCTGCAAAGTAACGAACACACCAGTGCTAAGTGCGTTGGCCGGCGCACGGATTCTCAGTCCCACAATTTCAGCAGGCTGTCAATACTGATAATCGATTCTGCGAATTCCATAAGGGTGAATGAAAAATGTCAACGCACATATAACCGCGTCATGCCCAACCAGCCAACAGCAAAGAAGGAATTGAAGACAAACAGCAACGCGGAGCTAACAATTTGTGTTCCACTACTTTGGACACTCCCAAGCACCGCGAGGAGCACCATTGTCAGACACTGTCCCATTGCGCCGAAGAGCATCAGTTTTCGTCTACCAACACGATCAATCAAGAAGATTGCAACGAGAGAAGCAAGGAAATATTCTGTGCCATTTGCAGCCGCAATAATACGGGATGTGACATCTGAAAGGCCGAGACGTTGAAACAACAAGGTCTGAGCAAGAACAATGGTCAACGCATTGAGAAGGAGAGACGACAAGATAACAAACTGACGGCGTAGCTGTGAAGAAGTCAGTAAGCCAAGAATGAGCGAATGAAATGCAACCCAAACCTACTAGGTGATCAAGTTGATCCCTGTGATCTGCTGGAAACACTGGTTGATGACACCCAGAGAAGCCCGTCTAAAGTTCTGAGCACGGCCACCGGTGAAGAGCTCTCTTAGCTGCGAGCGCGAGCCCTTGCCTGCCTTGTCAGCATATAGGTGTCGAGTCCCTTCTTCGATTTCTACGGCCTCGTGGATGGCATGATATATCCTTTGAACCTCAGAGTCACTGAATGGTTTATCTTCTAATGCTGAAATGACAGCTGCGGCTTCGGCATTGCGCCTATGTTTCATGAGCCTTGACGCACTGGTTGAGTATCAGTCACGAGCGTCGTCGTGGCACCTACCATCTCGGTGATTCTGGGAGCTAGAAACCGGTTATCTCTGGGTATTGACAGGGTTACAACACATACGAAACCAATCCCAAAGATCAAGACTAGGGCGAAAATAATCTGGAGTGCAATGGGGACCCGCCACTGGGCAGAGGATCCAGATGCCCAGTACCTGAATACTGTGAATCATGGTCTCTTCCGAGAGACTGGACATTCAACGTAAAATCAATCCACTGCAAGAACGGATTGTTTGGCTTCTCACAAACCCGGTCAGCAACGACGATTGCTCACATAACTGTACCCAACAAATCAGAAGTCATTCAGCGAGCACTTGGAGAAAACGCTCCGTACGATATCATGATGCCAAACGTGATGAGACTGCCTTCGATCATGATCAAGCTGCCTCTCCTGGATGCAGGCGAACATTCCGCATGATAACTGGGTACAGTTGACGTCTATACGCAGTTAGTATGCATGGGCAACGGTTAAAGGGGTGTTCACCCACGTTGAGTCCGTTTCCGAGACCGGTGACGATACGCGCGACAACGAGTTGAGCGTAGCTATACGATGTCGTTTGTAGGATGGCGCCAACAATCATGACACATCCCCCGACGACAATCGTTCTTCGACGGCCGAGCCGATCGCCAAGCCACAGATTGGACAAAGCGCCAATCAAACACCCTATCTCCTGGAGGGGCCGCTGCGGCGTGAGTGCGGTGCACTGCAAGCGAATATCGACATACGTAGATAGCAACCACAAAGCTTTGCAGCGTCGCATGATTGGGGTGACTTGCATCTACGACCACCTGGGGGAAGACCCTTTCAAACTACCTTTGACGTCAAGACGATGGGAAACGAGGAGAACTCTGCAGCGAACTTGACCAGCCGTCAATAATGCCGACATGACGCCCTGGTCATACCTACGGGTATCCATCCGATAAGCTCAAGAATACGACATGGGCCCATCAAAGACACACCCAAATAGTGTAAACCCAGTGCCCGAGACGAACGCCAACGAGGCCGTTAATGTCCTACCTCTTAAAGACGGAGCGTATTTTTCTACGAGTTCAGGATCCAGATTCTCCTGCTCCATCCGTACCTTTTCAGATGTATCTGGATCCACGCGTAAAGCAGACATGCGCCCAGCAACCTATTCGGTGAGTGTGCAGGAAGAACGGGACCGTTTCTCGCCACTTGCCGTACTTTTAGTTTGTTTCTAGATATAGCGACCTTCGAATGCTCGGTAGAACCCGTTCACCATCCCTTGACCATTCCACCACAGGCAAGTTGTGACAGATGAGGGTCTTACTCACGGAGATGAACGAAGTCCATTCCGGCGTGCGTTTCGCACCGCTGGAAGGATTTACGTAGGGTAGTCACAATTATCACTCACCTGAGACGATAGTGAGGAAGCGAGTCCTTCCGCAAGGGTAAAGTACAATAGCCTTTGTATGTATCACAACACATAACGAGATCCCTCTGTCTCCGCAAGAGAGACTAACTTTTTTTATTCTCGATAGGAGAATAGGAGGCATTATAATTGGGCACTTAGCTTAGACTTAACGTTGGCAAATTGAACGACGGACGAGTTGAAGCTCAGTGTAAATAGAGGTAAACAACGTCGCCCGCACATGTCCTTCGCCGAGAGACAGTCCAGGAGCTCAAAATCGTCGGTACCCACACAGTCTTCACCCCAAGCTCCAACTCCCGCTGTTCGAGATGATGTAGTGGTGGACATCGGGAGTCTCTATCCACAGCTCCCTCTTTCACTTGAGATCAGAAAAACAGATCGTTCTGGGAGGGGTTTATGGACACGGCAACATTTCAGAGCTGGTACGGTATTTCTCAGATGTTTTTAACGGGTGGGTTTGTTGAAATATTGCAAGGCTCCGTCATCCTGTCCATAGAGCCCCATGTATTCGTCCTTTCTAATCGCCACTTCGATTCACATTGTTCTTCCTGCGCGAGTGTCGCTTCGACATCTCCCCTTATGCGGTGCTCCGGCTGTGAGACACTAAGGTACTGCAATAGCGTAAGTCATTGAGCACCACATTAATGCAACTCACTCAACCCAAACAGAGTTGTCAAAAGGCAGATTGGGGACTGCACAAATCCGAGTGTAGTGCACTCCAGAGGTGGGCCAAGACAGCACCATCCGCTGCACTGGCTGTTCCAAATGACGCAGTCCGGTGTTTGGGTCGCATTCTGTGGCAAATGAAATCCAAGGGTCTGAGTAGCGGATGGGTTAGTCACCCGTATCCATGTTCATTGTACATCCGATCATTCATGTGTATTTTCAGTCGAATGAAATACAGGCAATGCAATCCCGTGGGTGTCCCATCGTACCAGTATTTTTGATCGTTTACGGTAGTTCCAGACAAAGTAACATTGCAGCATTCTAACTCTGTCGAGGCTTATACCCACCTGGCCCATTCGGTGGTCAAATACCTCGGTTTGACAGCGCCCTCTGATCTTGAGGAATATGGCGTCATGACTGCAGCCGACCTTGTCAACATGATCTCGAGGGTGAGATTTGAACGGATCTCCCATATTTCTTTTTCTCGACCGGTTCGTGCCATAGTTTATCACGAACACGTTCGCCCTGACCTCGCCGTCACTTACACCGATTGGTGCCACCGTGTCACCACTTGTTGCATTCACAAATCATTCTTGCCTTCCAAATGCGGTCATCGTATTCCCTCGCAGCGGCAAAAGAAAAGCGAAAGAGCCGGTCATGAATCTCATTGCTTTGCGTGATATTGAGGTCGGAGAAGAAGTATGCTGTACCCATGCTCAGACTTTCGACAGTGCTCAACTTTCCTCATACCCTAGGTGTTAATAGCCTACATTGACACGACCCTTCCAAGGGCACAAAGACAAAAAGCACTTACCGAGACCTACAACTTTACGTGTCAGTGCTCGCTGTGCAAGCAAAGCACCACCGTTATCGATCCACGGGAAGCTGTTTTCTGTCCTCAATCGTGCGGTGGCATCTGTCCTATCTCAAATGAAGGTACGTAGATTTTCAAGATGACGCAATCGTATCTTCTGACTCAGACCATAGACAATCCGGCCTTCCAGTGTCCGAAATGTAAAGCTGCAAGCACCGATCCTTATGCTGTTATCGATATAGTCCGCATCGGACAAGAAGCACTTGATAAGGCGACTCGCCTCCAATCGAGCGGTATGGTTCCTCACGTGGACGTTCATTTTGCCACCCATCTGACCCACCATGTTTATCATCGCGTAGATGACGACAAGGCGAGGCAACTAACCACGCACATGATCCCACTTCTTGTCTCCGCAGATCTCCCACCTTCATCCCATCCCCTTCTCGGGCTAATAAAGCTCCATCAGTCGTTATTGGTTGCGTCGTTCTCCGACCGGATCTTGCAGGAACTCCTGGACGAGAGCATACGTACCGCCGCGAAGCACGTTGCGGGTTTGTCTGCCGTACTCTGCGAAGGACATCCGGTGCGTGGCGTCGCACTCGCCGAACTGGGCAAACTGCTCGCTGTCGATGAGCCGGAGCCGTCGTCGCCGCCTCAGACGACATCTTTTCCTCCCAGCGGTCCGACGAGGCTCAAGATCGCGTACGAAACACTGCTGAGAGCAAGGAACGAGTTGTTGGTGGGGTTCGGTTTGGAGAACGAGGGCGGTGAGGTTGGTCGGGAGGTTAGGGAGACTATCGTGGCATTGGAGAAGGAGCTGGGTGTGTGGACGACCGGTATACGGAATGCGTTGGAAGACCGTCGGAAGGAAGCAAGGGGTAAGACCTGATGATAGGCTTGCTTTCCTACCTGGCGTGGTCACTTTGGAGCGGTTCGCGGAGCAGAGGTGGGCAAATCAGGTCGTAAATCGATATCGAGCATGCTGTGCATCGATACTGTGAGACTAACTGAATTGCAGTCATGCCTCCTTCCATATAACTCTCGGAGACTTGCACTTTGAAAAATTGCAGCGGGTAATTGAGTTACTCTGCTCGTGGATGGAATGTATCTGCAGAAAGAAAAAAAAAAAAAGAACGAATATGAATCATCCATAGCAGAAAAAATATCTCTCTGGCGGGGAGTCGAACCCCGCTCTCCCGCGATCAACACCAACGCTTGACAGGCGGGTGTACTATCCGATATACTACCAGAGACATGATAACGATATACTTTCATGGGATGAGACAAGTCGCTTTCACTTTGTTAAGCCATAGCCAACTTTCAGCTGCATCAACCCCGTCTAAGGCATCTCTCCGACCAACCGTTGAACGTGACATCACAGCATAGGGTCAATACGATAGCGGTCAATGCCGTGTGTTTAGAACTGTTGTATCGTTTCATTTCCTCTCGCTCAGAGGACTATCACTGCACGACGACTTGCCTCAATTCACCCCGTCCTCATG
The DNA here is from genome assembly GCA_038092695.1 of Boletus rubropictus. NCBI lineage: Eukaryota > Fungi > Basidiomycota > Agaricomycetes > Boletales > Boletaceae > Boletus > Boletus rubropictus. The sequence goes on along the minus strand of JBBPQW010000047.1, from coordinate 24,815 downwards.
TTGTTCTCCTATTTGGCTCACCGGCGAGCCTGGTAAAGAACTTTCCTTATCACTATCCCTATCTTGGTTCACCCGCCTTGTCTCCGTCGCAGTGATGACAAACAGCGCGAGCGTGCAGAGAGGATCGCATCCCTTCCAGAGGTCTACCACCAGCCTTTAACGTCCCAAGACAAAGACATCCTCTCGCGCCCCATCTCTGCCATCGTGTTCGGCGCTCAGACCGCGTCACTCGACCCATCCGATGTTCTCACCGCGTACGCCAAGCGCGCCTTGCAGGCGCACGCACAAACCAACTGTCTTACCGAGATCATGATCGAGCCAGCTGAGAAGTGGGCTCGTGACGCCGTCCGTTCCGGTCCGCTCGCTGGTGTACCCGTCTCTCTCAAAGACATGGTCGCCGTCAGGGGTCACGATTCGTCGATGGGGTACTCCTCGATGACAGGTAAACCCATGTTGTACGACGGTGCCTTTGTGAGGCTCCTGCGACATGCAGGCGCGATCCCGTTTGTCAAGACCAACGTACCCTTGACCATGCTCTCGTTTGAAGCCACGAACGATGTCTTTGGTGTAACAGAGAACCCTCACAAGAAGGGTTACAGCCCGGGTGGGTCCTCGGGCGGCGAAAGTGCACTTCTTGCTTTGGGTGGTTCCAGGATTGGTGTCGGCACAGACGTGGCTGGTAGCGTTCGAGTACCATCACATTATTCAGGGGTATATACGATCAAGGCAAGCATGCATAGGTTCATAAAGACTGGGAGCGCCACAAGTATACCTGGGCAAGAGGGAGTACCAGCTACGCACAGTCCCATGGCAAAAACACTTGGAGATCTCGAGACATTTTGGCGCGCCGTGTTCCAGATGAAGCCATGGGAGTATGATCATTCCGTGAGCATTTTTGTCAGCCTTCTCTCGCAAGCTGCATATTACGTCCCAGGTTCTCAACATTCCGTGGAGGGAGGTGAAACTGCCCATCGACAGACCCCTGAGGTGGGGTGTATTGTGGGATGATGGTGTGTCTATTCCAGTCCGAAGACTAAAGACCTAAACGGGTCTAGGTGTTGTCGCTCCCTCACCTGCGTGTCTGAGAGCACTCAAAACGGTGACTGAAGTGTTACAGAAGAACGATCACGAAATTGTCACCTTGTAAGAATGACCGCTCTCTGGATACACGTTCCTAACGCTGTGCCAGGAACCCGCCCAGCCCGTATGAGGGACTTCAGATCGCCTCTCAGCTTCTGCTGGCAGATGGTGGCAGGACCGCGGCGAAACCGATACGATCGTTTGAGACGAACGACGCAGGCATGATTCCAGCGTTTCGTGCCCTCTGGGTACCGCGTTTCATCATGAAAATCTATTCATGGTATCTGAGGTATATCCGCCGCGACCCAATCTACGCTGGTCTTGTAGACAACTTTTATGAGAAAAGCGTTCAAGAATATTATACACTCATAGCGAAACGTGAGGACTACCGAGCGCGGTGGTTCAGAGTCTGGCGCAGCACTCAGGTAGAAGGTGGACTGGGAGTCGAAGGTGTCGATTTCATCCTTACGGTGCCGAATGGATTGCCAGCCGTTCCGCATGGTGGGATGCGTCACGGATGGAAAGCGTGTGGCTACACGTTCCTGTTTAACCTGGTGGGTAATGTCCAAGCGAAACAGCTGGCGCTCTTCTGACCAGTTCGCCTTTCGCCGCGGCCACAAGCTCGATTACAGTGCAGGGGTGATGCCGGTTACCCATGTCAGGAGTACCGACGTTGTTCCACACTCTTTCCGAGCCCGTAATGGCATCGAACGGGAAAATTATCGCATGTATGATGCGACTGCAATGGAGGGTCTTCCGGTAGGCGTCCAGGTCATCGGTAAACGTCTAGACGAGGAACGCGTGCTGGAAGGCATGAAATTGATTGAAAAGCTAATGAAAGCTGCTGGCTTGGCCTATACCGGCATCCCCCTGTAATGTTCACAAGTGCCTGTGCGCCATCAGAATTGATCCTGTGCGTGGTTGTTGATCCTGTATTTTCATATGGAGATACTACTATTACTGAAAAAAATGCAGACTATTAAACTCTGTGTCTTTCGCCACCCCTGTCCGTCGATATCGTGACCACGCGCCGGCATGCACGGAAACTGGGCTGTCGTTGGACTAGGCAATGTTCTTCCTCAAGCTTGCCCTATACGCTCTACCACGAGAGAGTGACTGGCTAAAACACCCCTGGACCACCTTCTCATGTCTCTCTCTTGCTTGACGGGTCTTGTTTCACCCCCGCGGGTCTCAGTTATGACGTAGTGCAAGCCGTCATTGCAAGTCTTGGCGAGCATACAAAAGTTTATTATATACTAAACCCATTATGCACGTTACGTCGGTGACCGAGGCGTTGCTTGTACTGTGCCTACTACTCGTCCCACACACGATAAGTCCACCGGGCCTGAATTATACTGGGTCCGCGGGGGCCGGTGCTTAGCAGCGTGAGACCCGCCCTGACGCTCGTTCCTGGGCGCATGGCTGTCCTGCCTAGGGGCGTCAGGTCCAACGGCGCAAGGGTGGGAGAATGTTAACATTTGTAGAAAGGCCCATGCGGTCGTGAGTCGCACGAGGTCGCACTTTGTCTTCTCCTTCATATCCCCTAAGGATAGGTTCAAAGGTATGTGTTATGAGGGAGTCAACTGTAGGTTGTTGAGGGCACTCGGGCCATCGTACGACACAGCTCTTATCGCGAGCCTGTTCAAAGCAAGCATGTGGACTTTCGCATGGCGTGCATCTCGTTTTCGCGTGCGGCGTCCACTTGTCGTGTCTTGCTGCCATGTCAAACCTTGTTGCCGCCCTCAACAATTTTATTATTATATCCGTGAGCCTTTTTTTTTTTAAAAAAAAATTGACAGCCTGATCGACAGATGACCGTTAAAAAAACTGTGTGTGTGCCACAAATCTCGATTCGATACGCCTTTAGCCAAATATAATTTCCATGGAAACAAAATAAAATCAAAAATAAACCTGGCTCCAGTTTTCTAATGGTAGTGGCAACACAGCGTCATCGTCCAAGACCGCTCATATTGCTTTCGCCAGTAGGTCTCCGGGCCTCGGTCGGGAATAAGTCGGAGGCACCAGATGAGCGGGATAGCGAGATACCACGCCGCGGGTGATAACGAACAGGAACTTCTGGGCGTATCAAGGTTGATCAGCTGTCCAAATACCCCGCTCAGGCAACGTTCCTGCGCTATCATCAATGCTGTCCCCAACGGCCACTGCCGGATGGATGAAATTGTGATAACGTATCTCAAGTTGGGCTGAAACATCACTCAAGCGCTCCATGGATGAAACGCACGCTCCTCGCACATGGTGGATCATTCATTCAGGGGGATTTATCCAAATTACATGGCTTGCGATATATCCGAACACTCACAACAGCAGTACCAAGTTTGTAACCCGGAGTCAACATGGGGAAGGAATACCGTGTCATGGGCATCAAAAGTGTTACGAGACCGCTGCCCCAATATGGATTGTAGATCACGACACAGCGGCACCGTCTTGTCCATCCATGTTTTGTACACCAATAACTGCCTCTTCCTCACCCTCCCTTGCATCATCTCCGGCGAGCACGTCAACCTCGTCGGTGATATCGCTTTCACTCTCCGGTGGAATCGGTTCAGATGGTGGTGGTTCATTTAATTCGAGCAGGAGCTCAGGCGATGAGGGGAACTCAGGCTCTGCATCTGGCTCCGTACCCTTCGGCTCTCTGTCGCTGGATAACGGGATAGGGTCGTCATTCTCATCCTTGCCGTCGGACTCTACGACGCTCTCTTCCGGTCCGGGTAGCATTGATGTCGATTCAGTCAATGTAGAGCACTCATCCACTCGTGCGCTTTCTTCGGATGTAACCATCACTTGAATTGGTTCTTCAGGACCCGATTCAATAACTGGGGCGTCGGGGGGTGGTTCCTGTGGCAATAATTCCGATAGGGCATCATCGACCACGACGGCTTCATTCGGTGTAGCTGTATCCTCAAGCGAGATGAGCGAGAGTTCTTCCACCGGAGGGGACAATGATCTAGCGAGAGTCGATTCAGAGCGAGCATCGTCAGTGTCTTCATCGTCTAAATCATCTGTTCTTGTCTGAAGCTCAGGCCATGACTGGCTCAAGACTAATGGTCGGCTTTCGGATACTGGCGATGTGCCGAGCAAGCTAGTCCTTCCGACATCTTCGCTCCTGGACAATTCCTCCACCACGTTATAAGCTTCGCTGAACACCATTGTGTCAGTTCGGCTGCGACCGTGTCTCCGAGGGCTATCTGTTCCAAGTTGATTGACGGCATCTACAGCCCTTGGATGATTGGAGGAAATCTGATCCAAGTCCGGTACCGTGTCTGCTGTAAGTGTATCATGCCGAGGGTTTGGTGTCGGATGGACAGCAGCCGAGAACAAACGAGGGGGCTCCACTTCCTCGTTGTGACTCTTGTCATCGTGGTGGATAGCACTTTCAGGAATGACGAGAAACTCTGCGGGCACCAGATCAAATTGGTTAGTGAGTTTAAGGAAGCGGGCATAAAGCGATGATTCGGCCTCGGCTTGCTCAAAAACCTCCCGATGATGAAAATAAGCATGAGCGAAAATTCTGCCGAGACGCCGAGCAAGAGAGGAGAAATGTCTGTGTGATGTCTGGGGAATTGACAGCCTGATAAATGCAAAAAGTACGTGTCGATATCGATTAGTACGGGGAAAGGGTGGACCAGAAGCTGGCTAAATATATACCTGGAAGGGAAAGCTCTCGGAGAGTTCAAGAGAGCAGTAGCGCTGTCGACAGTATGGAGGATGTAATCTATTGCACAGCATTGCTGTATATCGTTTGTGTCAGAATGCAATGAGATCGCTTCAGCGACTGAATGCAGACCTCCATAGCACCGTCATTACCGTGCGCAACACACAAATATAGCCACTCTCCCGCCTTCATTTGAGGACACGAGCTCCTCGTGCATTCTTGCTGTAGCATCGTGATCAGAGGATGGGAGAGGTCTTGGGCAAGACGGCTAAAGGAGATCTGAGATTGAGCGGATCCAGTTGCTCGAACTGACGGACCGTAATTGCTCGTATATCCAACAAGCCTTGTCGACAGAGATGTCACTCTTGCGGTCGCCATCGTCAGACTTTTTTACATCAGTTTCCGAAGAGTCTAGGCTGTCGTCCTGATCCTTTGGGGCGAGTCGTCCGGGGAGGGAGACGATTGCGTCGACGTCGTGGACGTCGAGTCGGATAAGAAGAGAAATGTATTCTTGAATCTGGAACGCGCTATCAAGGGAGGAGATGAGAGGAAGAGACTTGACTGGGTAGAACGAGGATACACGTGATCCACGGTAGGGACGTTGGAGGACGAGCGTGGCCATCGTCGTCGACGCGGACGCGGCTGTTGTCAGGATTTTTCAGGCCCAAAAGGGTAAGTGAACATCACGTGGACGTACTTCCAAATGGGGAAAAAAGGGGTGCCAACGGGACAACGTCACACACACTAAGTTGCTATCCGAGTCTCCGATGGGAGATCTCTTTATTTCGGTTTCTTTTTTATTTTATTTTATTTCTTTCTAATTCTATACTTGCTTATCTCGACTCTCTCACCGAATCTTATATTAGACTCTCTCCTTCCCCACCTTCACTCCTTTGCGCGTCCCTCCTTTGCTATGTCTCGCGACTCCAATGTCGGCTCCGATCTCGAGAAGGACTTTGCTTCATCCCATGGCACTACTCTGGATTCCTTGGGTCTCCCCAAGGGCTTCCGCTGGGGTGTGGAAGCTCGGGGTACGTCAAAATCTGCTTTTCTCGCAGTTCGGTCCTCTCACACGTCGTCCTTCCTAGGCACCTTCCCCGTAGCTTATGAAGATCGCACAGACACTCAGTTTTACAAAGTATTCTTCGTCTGGTTCTCGATGAACTTCAACATTCTCTCGTGTGTTAGCTTGTCCTCTCTTCGACTACTTCTGATCTTTTCCTAGCTTTTCAACCGGAACTCTTGGACCGATCGTCTTCGGCCTCGGACTTCGCGACTCCTGCTTAGTAATTTTATTCTTTAATCTGATCGCAAATGTGCTCCCTGCCTACCTGTAAGCCTCTTCTCTCTTTTCCATTCAGTAACCAATTTGTCCAGAAATACATGGGGCCCGAAAACTGGCATGAGGCAGATGATTGTGTCTCGTTACAGCTTTGGGTTCGTCGTCCGCCCCATTCACCTCAAGTGTCCTGATACCATGTCATTTTCAGATATTACGGTGTCATTATACCCACTATTCTCAACCTGATCGGTCTGTGTGGCTTCAATATTCTCAACTGTATTCTTGGGGGACAAGCCCTTGCGAGTGTCTCCAATAGTAACATGTCATGGACGTAAGTTGATCTTTTTTCATTTTCGTTTACACTCCGCTGACGGTTGCGTTCCTGAGTTCAGGGTTGGAATCGTCATCATTGCGGTGCTTTCCATGATTGTATGTCCTTTGCGGTTTTTTTTTGGCTTGTGGTGTCAACCACGTAATAGATCTCCTTCATGGGATACAAAGTTCTCAACTGGTACGAGCGTCTTTCATGGCCACCTGTTCTCCTCGCTTTCCTCGTCGCCCTCGGTGTCGGAGGGAAGCACCTCTACAACGTCCAGCCAGCTGCCCCTGCGTCTGCATCTGCCATCCTCTCCTTCGCTGCCACGATCTCGGGTTTCGTCATCACCTATTCTGCGATGGCGTCCGATTTCACGATGTATTACGACCCAAGGGTGTCGAGGTAGGTGCCTTTCACAGGTTCCTTGCCCTTGACCTGAACGACATGTGATAGTCACCGGATTTTCTGGTATGCGTACCTCGGGTACATCGTCCCTATTGTGCGTCTCTCGTCACATCATTTGTAACCGTGCCTCATTTGAGAATTTTCTCAGATTGTACTCGAATGTCTTGGCGCGGCGGTCGTTTTAGCTGCGCCCAGCGTTGACAGCTGGAATACAGGTTACGGGGTAGATGGCAACATTGGTGGTTTACTAGAGGCCATGCTCAGCCCGGTTGGCAACTTTGGGAAATTCTTGACTGTGTTGCTCAGTCTCAGTGTGACGGCAAACATTGCCTGCACCCTTTACTCCATTTGCTTCAACTTCCAGGTGCTTGTTCCTAGTCTTGCCAGAGTTCCCAGATATGTGTTCTCGGTTGTGGGTACGGCGATGTGCGTCCCTTTTTCCCCCTCTAGCGAATGTCCTTCTGATTTCTATTCAATCTTGTCGCCTCGATCTTCTCCGCAGTGCACTACCGTTGTCAATCGTCGGCGCTCACAAGTTTTATTCGGCGCTTACGAACTTCCTTAGTCTGATCGGCTACTGGGCCAGCGCATACGGTGGCATCCTCCTCGTTGAACACCTGTATTTCCGGGGTGGCGACTTCAGTACCTATAATCAGGCGGATTGGAATGTTGCTAAACGTCTGCCGTGGGGAATAGCTGCCTTGACGGCGTTTATCCTTTCGTTTGGGCTCATAATTCCCAGCATGAACGAGGCCTGGTTCGTGGGACCAATCGGTTCGAAAACAGGAGATATTGGCTTCGAAGTAGCCTTCCCCCTCGCTGCTGTGCTCTACTTTATTCTGCGCAAGTTGGAGCTTCAGAAACAAAATATCAACTGATACCGTCACCTCATGGAGATTTTCCTTGGAAGCTGCATGTACTGTAGTATATAAGCGATTCCCTCATAGCATGCCCAATTCCCAACTTCACGCACGTGGCGCCCCCCCCCCCTTTTTCTTCGCACGTTTCGACAGTTTCCAGGACGATTCTTTGAGGAAGTAGCCCTCGCTCTGCGATTGGCGAATCCAGACGGTCGTCATGTTTACAGATTGACCTCGCTTTGGTGGGGTTCGGTCGAAGCACACGATTGCATCTACTGTATATCCTTGTTGCTTTTGGTTGTTGTCTTTGTTTCCGTTCCTCTTCGGCAGTCACAAAATGTCACAGAAGGTCACACATGCCGAAATCAAGCTCAGCAACTGTAATACATGGTTCCATCGCGTGAGACCAAGCGCGCCGGCGAGCGTCCTTTCGGCGGAATGTCGATAGGGCATGAAACGTTCCGAGACTCATAGGTCGTACCTTCCTGAAAGCTGCTTCGACCAGTGTGGGGAATTCCAGCAGTTCGGCACACTTGCAAACTTCAAACTCAGCCCACGGCAGGTGACGATTCGGCGTGACAACCAGCATTTTAGCCATCTCACTCATTTCTCATTCGATTTCACTCGTTCAAGCTTGCAAAGCTCCAATATATTCGGCGGAGAGCACGTAACTGAGGGGACAATGAAAACTAGTGTGCTTTGAGAAAGTGACGAAGTACTGGATAGGATAGTATGGCACATGATATCATGTAACACTCGCGAGGCGACGGGACGAAACGAACGTTTGCATTTGATGAACCGAGTGTCCGGCTCAACAACCCGCCTTACTTGCAACGTCAAAAGTCGCTATTACATTTCAATCACGATGGAAACTGATCGAACGACGATATCGATAGAGCCCGTGGGGTGCCATGGAAGACCGCCAACTCGGAACGGAATAAAACGTGCCACGCGGCAAGCCAGGTGGTGGAATTCCTGATTTCATCTCGTGCTGAACTTTGGGTGTGCATGTCGGAACTTGTTCGCGCCAAGGATGCCAGTCTCAGTTACCTATCCAAGCGCATTCCTCGGTCGCTCCGTTTCCCGACTGAGGTAGGCACGAGCACACTCACATGATGTCGTTTAAGATTCAACATCCAAACCAAATGCTTGAAAGAGCAACTCTATCATCGTGTCGTAAAACACGATCATCAGAAACATCCGACGGAACAGGATGAGCTGGTATCACTTGCTGATGTCCCGAAAACATCGTTTCACACCAATCAGCCACAAAGCACGTCGGTCATACAGCGCTACGTGTCCTTGTCCAGATCAAGCATCCTTAGTCCGTCGTTTATGCGGCCCAGACCAACTTCAAGCGACAACAAGGCCATCAACGGCCGTTCTGCGTGGGCACAAACCTTAGAGTCACGTCGTGCACATATGTGTATGTGGCACACCTTCTCCGCCATTATTCTCATCCAAGAATCGCCGCAGAGGTTGAAGAATGGAACTCCGTACACTCGTGACGTTACCTTGGGACCTTATTCCAGTCTTCGTGGCATAGCGTAAGAAACGTAGATCGCCGCACAAAAGGACGTACCCTGTTTTGTCGATCTCGTTGTAAAAGGATGTAATAAAACGAAAGACAGTCCGCGATGCGCAGTAATTCCAGTGATTGCGCTAGCTCCTCTCTCGTCCTTCTTTCCCTGAAAAACTCTGGGGGATTCGGTCTGAAAAGCACGCCACCAAATATCCGTAGTAACTCGGCGGATCCAAACGGATTCCGAGACGCATGGTCTGGAGGGTACTCCAGCGCTTCCAAAACAGCTTCCTTGACGAGCCCCACGGCCGGTCCCCGGATCTGAGGAAACTCCTCGTTCGTAGTGAGCTTCAGTAGCATTTCGAGTCTTGGATATGGTGGAAGCTTGGACAACGTCAAGGACAACAACCGAAGACTCAACTGCCTGATATTCGGGTCGAGATCCGTGCTTGCCACCGCTGTGAGTACCACACATAGCGACGCCGCAATATCGGGTGATATCTTCACGTTCTCGTGAGTGAGGATCCGTAAGAGCAAGAACAACGATTCGTCAACGACCATGTTCATCCGCAAGGCGTTGACAACCAAGTCATGAAGATCTGATGGTGAAGAGGGGGAAAGGGCCACGGGAGGTGTCGAATGCGCCAGATATACCAAATCACTCAACGAGCGGGGTTTCCAGAATGTTGTTTTCTGCGGCAAGCTTCCCAGACTCTCGAGTCCAAGCTGTATACACAGCGTGATACACCTGGTTCCTGTCATTTGCCTGAACGTACCTGGACTTGGAGCATCGCACCCTCTCCACCTTGCCACCCTTCCTTTGTGGAATATTTTACGAAAGAGCGGGGAAAATGCCTCTCGGCAGCTCTTACGGCCAGAGATGCCTGGATCGATGCCGAATAGCTTACAACGGTCGTATCAAGCAGCTCGCGAAGAAGGCTCTGGAGAAAGATCGGCTACGGTTCGATAAGCAACAAAAGATGGAATGACCTTGATATCCCCTAGTCCATCGACGTCTGTGACTGTCAATGCCCAGACGCTCAAAGATGTAGCCAGACGGGCCACTTCAATGATGAGTACGCGCCCTTGCTCTCGTGTGGCAAACGGGGAGACGGAGGTAATCAAACAAGCAACATTTTCCAAGACGGGTGAACATAATTCGAGTGCAGATCGCTTTCCGAGTCTCGATCGAGAGATGGCTGTCCGTTTCAATCAGTGGATCCAAGCCTTTCCTGATCATAAAAAAGCAGAAAACAAAACCTGGGGAACAGAGTAAAACTATGCCGATCGCCCTCTGTACGAGGTTGGTGCCGCCTTCGTCCCCTTCGTCTTCTTTGTGGTCCAACAGCGTCCGCAAGTACTCGATCGCCTCCTGAACCACGATCAAGACCTCTTTCGGACTGCCGGTGAATGCACAGATGCGGATCAAGTCCATGGCGCCATCATGACGGCAGGGAAGCAGTATCGGAAGGATGTTGAGCGGGTCCTGAGTTAGAAGAAGAGATCAACTCTAGCACAGGGAAAAGAAAGACGTCGAATCACTAGATACTCTGCACACTCATATCGGGAGACAGCTTCATGGACATCTCTCAGGGTCACCGCATGGGACTGTTCGCTCGCGGCAAGCGAAATAAGCTGGGAAATGGAATGGGCGCATGCCTGGAAAAAAGACACGTAAAGGTTGGATCCCGATGCCGCAATGCAAGGTGAAGACTTGCCTCGTCGGTGAGATCTGGTAGTAGTCGCAAGCTTTGCAAAAAAGACGTCTTTCTCGAGTTCATTAGCGAGTGGCGATAGTGATGGTGTTGACTAATCCCCTGCAGTGACGCTCATCATGACGGACACAGGCAAGGTCTATCGCAATCAATGCACTGGCGAGGCCCTCCAAACTGCCCAACGCCATGCCGCCGATGAAGACATCGTCCTCTTCGGAGGCTGTTTCTGTCCGTTCGTCCAGCGTGTATGGGTCACGCTCGAATATCTCGGCATTCCATACAAAGTACGTCGCCCGTCTCTAAACGATGTGATTCATTCACCTGCGTAGTATTGTACGTCCAAACTGTCGCATCGACGTGGTCCCGAGTATCATGATGATGCACCGTTGCGTTCGTTTTGGCAGACGAAGTCAATCCGTACAAGAAGCCAAAGGAACTCCTCGATCTTTCTCCCAAAGGCCTGGTCCCCGCGTTGAGGCTCGAGAATTACGACCCGCCTCGCGCCTTAAACGAGAGCACCGTCATCGTCGACTTTCTTCAAGAGTTCGTATCTCCCGCCTCATCTCCACCCACGTTTATAGCCCATCTTTTCCTTTCATCTAGTCTCGCATCCACATCAACCAAACGGACCCTCCTTCCGCCGGTCTCCGATCCATGTCCGACTCCTTCGTGCCCATTCATTCCCTCGCGCTGACCAAACCATCCTTTGTCATCCCAGACGCCCGGGCCCTCGTACGCCTCCAGTCCGACCACATCAACCGCACGCTCGTACCCGCCTTTTATCGCTATCTCCACGCCCAAGATTCCGCTGCCCAAATCACCACCGGGGACGAATTCAGAGCAGCCATCGACACGCTCATCAGCCTATTCGAACGTGCGGACGCGCAAGTCGGGGGGACAGGGTTGTGGAAAGAAGAGGGTGAGCTCGGATGGGCAGACGTCATGGTGGGACCCTGTAAGTCCTCTTGGTTCTCGGCCCCATAACACCGACGACGTTTTTTCAACTTGTGTGTGCGTGCGCGCGCGCACGCTTTTGCGGCGGGGCGTCATCAGGGATGATTAGGGCGACCAACGTTCTCAAGCACTATCGTGGATTCGAGATGCCAAAGGGTGCGAAATTCAATGCGTGGTTGAAACGGCTGTTCGAGCACCCCTCGTTCAAGAGTACTTGTAGCACGGACGACCTCTATATCGATAGTTACGAGAGGCGAGCACCATCCTCCGTGTTCATTTGTGTTGCTGATTCTTCTTTGTGTCTAGGTATGCTTTTAACAGGCCGAACACCAGCCAGGTTGCGGATGCGATCAATACCGGGAGGCCCTTGCCTTGATCCTTGGTCTTGAGGGGTACAGAATAATTGTTAACGAGCACAGATTCAAGCTAGCGGCCCTTGAACTTGATATAAATCAATAACAAAAGAAATGGAACTTCATGTATATTTTTCACTTGCTGATGTATCTCGAAGAAGAGCGCCGAGTTCTTGTATAATAGCCAGTTACGAATCGAGATTTCATGCATCGGCTCCACGTTCAAAGAATGATCACTTACACTATAGCTACTGACAGTGGACTTTATGATAAAGTCGTAGCAGTCGTCGACATGATTCTCCTCCATCAACACCTCTCAAAGACCCGGTAAAGATCAGGGAGACTGGTCACCTGGACGACGTCATTTTCCAGCAACGACCGTGGTGCAACCAGGAATTTGCGTATGGCCTGGAACAATACATGCTCGGTTTGCCACGTTGCCGCATTTGCTCGCGTGTGGTCGCCATCAAGGATCGGGGGTAAAAAATGTGATGGAGATGGAGAATAAAAGTATGCAAGCTCGCGCATGAACATGAGGAAGCATTCTTTTTCTGTTTGCCATCGCACCTAATAGATTCCTTCTCATCCGCTATTGAATCATTCGCAGCAGAAGACATCTCACCTGTGGCCCGAGTCGCATGAGGAAGACGGGCAACTTATTGAGGTCGGGGGTGTACTCTTTCAAGAGATGCGGTAGACTCTCGATTTCTCCATCTGGAGTAATATTGATCTCGAAGTACTCAGCCAACATGTCACGGCGCGCGAGGAGCGTTCCTCCGATGCGCTGGGTCAAGCATGAGCCAATACCATTTCAAAGATAGCAGGTGACACTTGCATCTACGATTTCATTCTTGCTTAGTCCACTTTTCTCTGTGTCTGGTTCTGCGTCCACCGCGAGCTTCAAAAGAGTACGAAGGGGTGGAGAAGGGTCTAGCTTCAGCCGACGATAACTGCCGAATTGCATGAGAGCGAGCTGGTAAAACATCTCCTCGCTACGAATATGCGCGTCAAGTCAGGGACGGATACAGAGCACCGAAGATGTGACATACGCCAATGCCGCATGGTTGAGAAGATATAGTTTCGTAGCATGCTGAACCAGTGACAAGCACCGATACTCATCCACAATTCCGACAAACGTATGTTTCTTAATTATTTCAGTCAGGTCTATCGAATGAGGTTAGCATCCGACATCCCACTCAAACAGCTAATACAACAAACCATGGTGCACACTTTTTTGGACCGACCTCCTGAGCTCCAGGATGGAAGTTAAATCGCAACGAGACTCCGGTATATCACGGAGGCAGACTGCTTTTTTGGATGCATCATCGCCGTCAGAACGTGATTGGTTCAACATTGGAACCATTGATTCGAGAGTACGATCGTGAAGTGACGTGCGGACCTTGTGCTGCGAATACAGCTTCGCAGCTAAAGAATGATAAGCAACAAGTAAAAACAGAATTCCAGGAAGGCATACGTTGGGATGGCAAATCCGTTCGTCCCTCCTCGTCCTCTCCTTCTCCCTCTCCCTCATCCTCCCCCTCCCCCTCCCCCTCCCCCTCGTCCTCTCTCGCTTTCCGCTTGCCTGTCGATTCGTTCGAACGGCCAGTGAGCAGTGTCTAGAGGCTGTCAAAAACATGGATATAACAGCACATTCAAGCCTACCTGATATTCGAAGGTCCGGGAATGACTTTGACTGATCGCCTGCTGTATAGCATCTGATATTCGCTCCGTTATCGCTTCCTCGTTTAAAAAGATAACTTCTCGCTTCGTAGGGTGTACGTTCACGTCCACAGAACCAGGATCTATCTCGAGACTGACGTTTTTAAAGCATAGCCTTGTTGGAAATGGTCGTTCGCACCTGAGATATAGGAATGGGAATGCACCTTTGGGCAATACCCCGCTGTATACACTTTCGATTGCCCGTTTGATGCTGGACGACTCGACGAGACGGTCTGCGACATGATAAGTAATCCAACACCCCACACAAGGCTAACTTACGGTTGATAAAAAGTAAGAACATGGTCTTCTTTGCTTGATAATTTGGACTCGTGCAATAGGCCTCGGCGAACCACTTGTCAGTGTCATCGTCATCGGATCCAATGGGTCGTGAAGTCCCATCAGTGGCTGATGACGAGACCTTGACGTGCAAGAGTTCTTTCCCTATGGCGTGACCATACAGTAAACGGATTGCTTGGTCGATGGATGTGGGTGAAGTGGAGAGTTCTGGAGTCCCAGATCCAGCCTGGTCGATGTGATGAGCAAGAGATTAAATACGCCATCGACTTTACACACCTTCTTGCAAAGGAATGCTGCCTTTGAGTTGTGAACGGCATATTTGGTTACGACGTCAAGAATCCTTGCGTACTCCTCGGACGGACTACGCAACGCCGCCAAGCGCGTAGGCGTATTGTAAAATATGTCCTCAATCTGAATCGGTAAGGATTGACTGAAAACAAAGCTTTAAAAAAGTAACATACGATGATAACAGTACCATCATTTCCAGCACAAGGTTTGGGATCTGGGGTCTGACCTGCTTTCGAGGGAACCAACACACCTTCAGCGTAACATGCTCTGCATGATAATGTTGGCTTGATGTCTGACGAAGCCATTGAAGCACATACTTCCAAGCACAGGAATCAGCCTTGGTTTTGGTCACAATGGACATGCGGGCTACATGGGATATGGACGCCAATGCTTCACCGCGAAAACCATAGGTCGTTAGTCGAGATAGGTCAGAGAAAGATTTTATTTTTGAGGTGGTGAACCGCTCAGCTAGGATGGGAAGATCGGATTTCTGTCCACAGGAGTAAGTCGCGCGAACAAATGGCAGCGAGAGGCTAACACACGCACGCGTATGCCGCACCCGTTGTCCTGAATCTGGAGCAGCTTCATTCCGCCATCTTTGACGGTAATGCGGATCGATGTAGCACCAGCGTCTAGGCAGTTTTCAAGCAACTCCTTTAATGCCGAAGCCGGTCTATGAATGATCTTCCTGACAAGTGAGTCTAGGGCTGACGAAAAGCGATGGAGAGATGCACCTCTCCTGCGGCTATGCGATTTATGAGGGACTCGTGGAGCCTTTGTATGGGTGGAGGTTGCGAATTACCCTGGACTTGCTCGGTCATGTTATAGTTGAAGTCAGAGAGTGTACATGGCCAGAAGTCCAGCCTCTTAAGTCAGTCGAGGCGCGTCGACTGGGTTCAGCTCAGACCCTGGACATTCTTCGGAACACAACAGCCATCGTCCTCGACACCGACAACAAACGTCTCGAAAGAGGTCGCGTGTGTTTCTGTTCTCTCTCCCTCCGTCTCGATGCTTCCAGTAGACAAGTACCGCGGGGCAGTCGTGGAAGTGCGCACGCTCTCTGCACAGGCGACACTGAACTAATCGGTCACCCCCAGGATCTACAGCTACCTCCAGCTTTCTCGCTTCCCGCTGACGAGTCCATCTCGTATGCGATCGAGCTCGCCTACGAGCGCGATTTCTCTCACATACCGTGATTATCCTTTCCCCTCACACGCCGATTGACCCTACCTCCTCGCTTGCAGGGTGCTCGACAGGAATAGACGACCGCTCGGTTACATTGATGCTACCATGCTGAAAGCCAAATGGCAGGCAGGACATGCGAACCCAGTACGTTTCTTTCTCCGCTTGCTCGATCGCCTTTCCCTTGTATTTACTGCTGACTTGCTTTGCTCGGCTCCCTCACTAGGACGACTCCATCAAGAAATACATGTCCAGGTTCCAACGCAACGAGTCACATCCATACACTACCATCACACCTGATACGCCCCTCGATGAGTTGGCCGAATTTCTGCGCAACAATATCTTCGCGTTGGGCAAGCCAACTCAGATGTTCATCGACTGCGTGATGGACTGACAGCAATTTAGTGACAGATTCTAACAGAAAGTTTGTACTTGCTGTTGCGACGTCACAGGACCTAGAGGTGGGTGTCCTACCCAGCCACCATTGGGACGTCTTCTTATCTTTGCTCTCACAGAATTTCGTTTCGCGCAGGGGTATATGATAGTCGGTAACATCCCACTTCACTATTGTGCCATACCTTGTCTCTCGCACACACGATCGTTTGTCATCTACCCTTTATCTATATCGCCAAAACATGCAGCTCATCTCGTACAGAGTTTCCATCTTGCCATGTGTAAACGTACTCCCAGTAGTGTCCTACACGAAGACCACGTGTATCCCGTCGCGTTTAGGATCTCATACGCCACAATGTTCGTCGCACGACATGATACATTCATCTCTATTACCCGATCTCCGGCTATGCTTGAAACCAACATTATTCGTCGACACTGCCGGAACCGATAGTGCGTCCAAGTCACTCGCATCTTCATCCGATCTCAATCCGGAGACTCGCCACGCGAGTAGCTTGCTGCTTCTCTGTTTGAGGCATTTTGGCGTGTTTCAGGCTTCCTAGGACGGGCACTAGAAGCGCTTCCATAAGCTGATCCAACGGGATACACCCCTGCCAAGATCATATTACACCCCGCTGAAATGCTACGCCCTCGGCTGGTGTGTGAGAGGACCACATCGACCGTTCAGAATGCTCATAAGGCAACCGGACCGAGAGCTTCATCAACCAAGGAACCAGAAACCATACGAGATCGACGCACGTGGCAAGCTTGCTTCAGGGAGAGGTGGAAGGGTGTTTCATAACGCGTCGATTCGCATCAGCAACCTACCCCGAAACAGATGACACGAACCCATCGCTTTACCGGTACATGCACCTGGATGGTCACGAAAGTAACGGCACAAGTCACCAACGTAGAGAAAAGTGAGTCGACGGATCGCCGATGCGTTCACAGGACAATCTCGCGTGGGTTCGACAAGGAGGAGATGCTTGGACTGACCTACGCAGGTCTTGCCAAGTAGACACAAGGATATGGGTGACACGAAAAGCCAGACCTTTTTTCTAGCGACACAAGAATTTGAAGCAGTGAGACACGGGGAAAAAATCAACGATCGAACCGACATACACGCCAATCGGTTCCCCCCGCCAAGTTACATGGGAGAATCTGCCCACCCCCGTGAGGGCTCGGCTCGGTGCTCATGAGATGCGTGCATACGCCTCTTACTAAAGGAGTAGACGTCGATGTCAAGGCCATGTACACTCACCTAGTACAAGAAGCGCTACCAGTGCGTGTCTATCGATATTCGATCACCATACCACAAACGACCAAGAGACACCCACTACAATGCGATTCTCGGAATCCTTCGCTCATATGACCTAAATGTTGCATTCTCTTTCGTGACCTTCACATACGTCAAGGCGCACGACAAACTCTCGTTCCTGTTTGCAAACGAGCAACGACATACTTATCTGGTTGCGCGCTGCACGTACCCCACAGACATCGATATCAGTAAGGAAAGGACGGCCTCGCAAGTGACTTGCATGGACGCGCCTTGTCGCCATCAAGGTGATGTCAACAACCCCCATCCTCTGTGCATGGAAAGGATTAGACATGCTCCACCTTGATCGACGCCGACGATGGAATGCAACGAAAAGGCAGTAAAAGTGGCGATCCAACGAACGAATCATAAGCATTGAATGACCAGGTCACAAGATAATAAGGCCCCAGCGTATGATGACAAGTCCCTGTCCTCACCGCTGCACCTCGGATGGATCTTCCCGACGACGGCCGTAGTACATGTAAACGTCCTGTTTGTGAGACTGCGGGAGCTCGCGAGGTAGAGCCGACGAACCCTACAAACTGTGTTAGCAAGCCCTGCAGCGACGTCCCAGAAGGCAATGGCAATCGCTTACCCCAGTATACTCGGGGGCCAACGAGCGACGTGATGAATCGCGAGCATCCACTCGCTTGCCTTCCCGAACAAAGCTGACCTTGCCCTGCGAATGCAGAGTTGTTGTGAGAATATCCCACAAAGATGGTCTCATCGCCGTGTAGCAGTCGAAACGAAGGCACTCGCCTTCTTCCAGGTTCTGTCAACCAGACTTCAAGTAACCCACACGAGGAGGAATCAAAGGATGGATCACGAAAACGATAGAACACGCATAGCAATACAAGAAATCGCGAATAGGTTGTTACAATCCATGCTGCATGTAAACACCGTCAAGACTTCCTCGGTCGTGTCGTACTCTTCTTGATTTGCTTGCTTATCTTTTCCTTTTCGGCCTATCAACGCCGTTGGTCCAACCGCGTTGCGTTGCGACTCACCTGCGCCTTCACTCTTGCCTTCCTGCCGAGTTTCTTCCCTCGTTCTGATGGTTCACCGCCGTCCTCTTCTTTGTTGCTATCTTGACCAGTTTCGCTCGCCACAGAACTAGTCCGTCTTGAAGACATCGCTTTCTCTGATGGATCAAGCGCTGATTCCTCATCAGAAGATGGTGGTTCTTCTGATTCGGATCGATCACTGTTCCACCGCGCTGACTTCTGCATCTTGGCACGCCTGAAAGAAATTCGACGTCAGCGGGCAGCTGTGGTCCGCGTCGCCCAGGAACCCACTTTAGCGCGCCGTTTGCTGCCCGAGCTCGCGAAGCCTTGCGCTTGGCAGGCGGGGACTTGCCATCCCTTGTCTCTCTCGGTTCCCGTTTCTTCTCCTGCATACCAAGGCATCAACGGATCACAACGAGTGTGCAATTTGATTTTCGACGCACCTTCGTGGCCGCGGCTGGCTTGTGCCCCTTAATGTCCTTGAGCCAAGCGATGGTTTCCTCAGACAGATATTGTGTGTGAACCACCTGTATCACTTCTCAGCACGAGCCTTCTCCATCCCATTCGTCGCGTCACGCGGCTTACCTTGCTGACAGCTTCCGCATTCGGAAGCGGACGTAGAATGTCCGAGGGTAGTTTGACTCTCCCAGGATGACTTTGTAGGGTCCATGTGCGAACTTGCGCGTGGGCCTTGATCAGCTCTTGGGCGAGCTCTGCTGTCGTATAGAGGTTCTACAATCGGTAATATGCAACAAACATCAACATGCGTTTGCAGGTCGGGCGAAAGTCTTCGCACCTCGCTATATGTATGCGATTCTGAGTCACGCACGGTCTTGGCTTTCATTGCAAGGTGGTAAAGGAGCGCAATGTTTTCAGAAGTCGCGATCAAGTCGAGGTAAAATTCAATATATCTGAGTTGCGAAATCAGCGAATAAGAATAGATCCAACCAGGAAAAGAGACGAAAACCTACTTCACCATCTCTTGCATGTTTTCGTGGGCGGTAGAAAAATCAGGATGATGTGCGAGGAGATGAAGGAGGCGGATGAAAATTATTTCTAGTTGCTCAACGCGTGCGGCGGGTGGAATAGATCTCGAAATAAACGAAATATAAGCTATGGCCTGGAGAAGGCTTCAATGTCCAGCACTAAATTTCGTAGACTAGAACTCACCCTGTCTCGAATATCGGCCTCAGGGTCGTGAATCGTAAGGAAGGGTATGGTGTTAAACCGTGGCGGGAGTTTACGTGTGGTTAGTAGGGACGCGAGTTTTGTTAAAAAGATGATTCGGACATGGTAACATGGGTCCTGAGCGGATCCATCTCACCATCAGCAACTATGTCAGTTGAAGAGATCCCTTACCTGCACCGTGATCGCAAGCCACACAAAATGGCTATTTACCAGGTTTGCAAACGCTTCAACGGTAGAAAGGTGCAAAAGCGACACAGCGGCTTGTAGTCGCATGCGTGATTTCACCGGCGGACTAATGTAATTCGTCAGCCACAATCCCAAAGTAGCATGTCGTACTCGAAACCTGACCTATCTGGTGCGTCTGCCGAAAATGATCCAGAATGCTCAAGTAATGTTGAAAACATTTTGAGTGAGGGTGTAGCAAAGTCCAATGCGGTTTCTGCATGCGCATTGGCAAGACACCGATTTCGACATATCTTCAACGCGAGGATCCTCGCCTTGTGTATTGGTGCCATGTTATCATCAGACACCCAGTCGTCATCGACGTCCATTTCCTCCTTGATGACGAAATGCAAAATTAGGTCCTAACCTGCAGAGAATCACGGTGCAGCATCCTCACTGGATCTTTTGATTGTCGACCCATGAGCAATTTCTTAATCAGAAATGCCATGATAGTGTCACTCCTATGTTCAAATGCATCGGGTTTGAAGAGTGCCATCTGTGCTACGACAGTTGTATAGGCAACAAGCCTCTCTGGTGTAGCTTCCGAAAGCTTCTCCGAGATAGACTTTGAAGAAATGAACAGATCGCAAAATCAAGCACTGACAGGGACACGTACTTCAATGATGTCCACACAAACATTCTTATGATCCTTCAAGGAAGCCAATATGCGGGCTGCAGACTTGGCTATTTTCGCGTTTTCTCCAAGGGCAAATCGCGTTACGCGCTCTACAGTTCGTCTTGCGTGTTGAACAACCACCATATCCGTGTCAGCAAGCCACTTCGAGATAGAGTAAAGAAACATACTTGTCCAGTACCACTTGGGATTCATCAGCTTTCGTCACTGCTGCGAGTGCATGCATGCCAACCTCCACCAGAACCACGTTCCTCTCATCAGCAATTGCTTTTATGAGTTCACTGACATGAGGTTTATAGAGCACCGGACAATGTTTCGATACAAAACTTAAAAGTTGTTGGGCATGCTTCGAGGACGGGGCCGACTTCTGAGCTCTCTTGACGAGGGACGAGATCGACGACTGGTTAACGACGCGGAGCGTCGCGCGACGGAGAAAGATGGTCATCGTCGGGAGGGTGGACTCAGATGACTGCTCTATGCGCCGCAGGAATTCGTTCGAGGCCTTCACGATGCTCTTCAGATCGGATTGGGGATCCATACACGTCTTGAGTAACTTATAAAGCCTATTCTCGTTCGCCTTGGCAAAGTCACGCAAGTCGTCGGCTGCTTTCTGAGGGTCGGGAAATTGACCTAGTACATATATGGAGTGGTTAATGCATTAAATGGGACCATACAAACATCACGCACGGGATAAGTGCTTGATCACGTTATTTAGACGCTGGATGATTGGTTCCTCGTTTTCGTCAATCACGCCACCCTAGCAGCCACCGGTAAGGAAAACTAAGACGAACGTCCACGGTGAGCTCACGTTGTTCTGTATGCATGCTTGCAAGTAATGTTCATACATGGTCGGGCGACTATGCATGATATCGATCCCAGTTCCCCACAATGAGAAAGCTGACCAACGTACTTTGCTTTAATCCCGCTCATACTCAGAATTGTGTTGACGCCGAGGTCATCTAGATGCTGCATGGTATTGAGTAAGTGATCTGTCCACGCTACCTCGTCAACCTCAACATTTTTCGACGTAGAGGCGGAAGCAATGGAAGACGAAGGTAACGGGAGGACAAAATCAGCAATGACTTGCTCCGCAGCAGCTTTTGCCTCAGAGGTCTTGTTGGAGATGTGGAGGATCTCGTTAGGAATCCATGCGAAATGCCTGATCGCAGACGAATCACCGTTCTCGCTGGGATACAAATGGATTAGATGGTGATGTTCATGGAACTTAAGGGCGTACATCTCTGGATATGCAAGGCCATATAATTTGCCAAGCGCGTTCATGGCCTCTACACGAACGGCATGTTTCTTGTCCATTCCACGACCAGCAACTGCCCGAAGTTGTGCTTCTGAGACGTAGTGGAGTGCAGTCTCGTAATCAAGCTGAGAATACACTTTGCACACTGCGGCACGAACTTTCTCGTCAGGATCAAGGAGTTTGAGCTGAAGCATTTCTATACAAGGGTATGTCAAAACTGTGGTCTACAGGTCCCATAATAGGAGCTTGCCTTCAACAGTCTCTTTATGTTCAGGCAGGTTCAAGAGCAGTCCCCTGACACCTTCGACGAGTTTCAGACGTACGGCCGCTGCCTTGTCGTTTTTGCGCACCAACCACACGTTCCATGTCGTTGGATACTTTCTGATGAGATCGGAACCACCCTTTCCTGCAAACATCTCTCCTAATGCTTGGGTTGCGATCAGCCTCACTTGAACTTGGTCGACACGAAGCTCTTCCTCGAGTTGTGGTATTACGCTGTGCAGCAGGGACGGACACGACTTGCTAAGTTGCTTGACGAGGTCGTGTGCAGTGCGTATTTCATTGAAGTCACTCTCCGACTCAAGGTTGCGTGAATTGGTGACGATGATGTCCGTAAAGTACTGGCAGACGTGACGCTGCAACTTGTCCGCTGTTGCGTTGCAAATCTGCACCGCGAGTCTGTAGGCAGGCTGATCCAGGCGCTGAAGGGGTATGACGAACGAGAAAGCATGACCAGTGTAGTTGACGACGCACCGTGTTCTTGTCCAAGAACTGTGCCATGATGCTATCCAAGACATCGTTCGGAAGGGATTGACACTCGTCAATGAGGGCAACAAGGATGTCAGCAATAAACAACTCTATCTTTTTCGCAAGGTCGTGTCGTACGAGCGCAAAGAATTCGTGAAATATTTCGGTCATGAGTTCATCGGCGTGCGGAAGATCGCATACGAGCACCACGCTCTTGACGGTGGAAAGGGATTCGAGGAGGTGAAAGTACTCGTTATAATACGGAGCATCAGCACCCTTCAGTCCGGCAGACAGCTGCCTAAAGAAAAACTGAAAGATGTCCTTGAGTTCATTTTGGGTATAAGGGGCGTCCGGTGCGTATAGCCTGAGGATGTCCGCGAGACAGCACGCAGTATATGCCTTGACACCTCTGTCCCTGTGGAGGAGGAGGGACGTATTGAGGAGCTGTGAGCGCACCGAGGAGAGCGAGTGCACGTCGACGAGCTCCTGATCGAGCTCTGCAAGCTCAGTGTGGAGGGCCTTGAGCTTCTTGAGGAGCGTGTCGGTGGGTAGAGACTTGCCGACGATCTTCTCATTGAAGGTGAGCTTCTTGGAGGGCACACCAGCGGTGCGCGTCTGTGCCACCATCGTCGTAGACGTCGACGTCGACAGCAAGCGGGACGGGACCGGCGCTGGTAAGGTGTCGCTTGACAGTCAACGCGTCCGAGCGCGTCCAGTCCTGAGCCGGTCGGGGTTTGATATATTGAAAGTCCGACGACCCACCTACCTGTCATTGAACGATTACGATCCGTTTAGTAGTGCTTCAACGCTTCAGCAATCGTTTAGACTATCGTCCGGCGACCCAGCTCGAGGTAATTGTCTGCAAGAACTGACGTCGGAAGCTGCATGAGGCTGCTCGACACAAGTCGATGAGTTAAAACTCCGAAGAGCCTTGGTCCAACCGACACGCCAGTGCCGCAAGACGCCAGCCAAGCCCACGACAGGGAACATACCCCTTGCAGTCCAGCCTTGTCATGGCTTCGCAGTCCTTGGCACAAAAGGAGCGCAAGCTCTTTGCAGACCTTTTGCAGGCCTACGAACATAAGCAGCTCTCGAAAGGACGGAAAATCGCTGATCAAATCCTCAAGAAATATCCGCACCATGGGGGTGAGTTCATTCTTCTTTGCCTTGCCGTGCCTTGTATCTGAATTGAAACAGAAACTATGTGCATGAAAGGCCTCGTTATGGTTCATCTCGGTGAGCGCGAAGCAGGTATAGCTCTGATAAAGGATGGCATGCGCAGAGACCTCCAATCGCATATATGTTGGCACGTTTGGGCCCTCGTACAAAAGGGAGAACACAATTATGAAGAAGCTCTCAAATCCTACACGATGGCGCTCAAGATCGACAAGGTGGACACATGCGACATATCCATATCTACTCATCACATTGACCTTGAGAATGTAGGATAATTTCAACATCATTCGGGAAACATCCATCCTCCAGACCCATAGCCGTCAATATGACGCACTCGTCGAGTCGCGCCTCCACATGCTTCGTCTGCGTCCTTTTGTACGCGTCCACTGGGTCGGTGTCGCAATCGCGTACAAACTAGCTGGTAACGTAGCAGAGGCAAGACGTTACCTGGATCATATGGAGGGATTCCTCCGGGTATGCTTTGATCGTCGTCGTCGTCGTTGCCTCACTGTCCCCATTCATGCCATATCTTAGAATGTTCCCGCCCGCGATCCGGAATATGGAGAACTAGTTTTCTTCCATGTCCGCCTACTGGAAGAGCTGGGAGAGTTGGAAGAAGCTTTAGATCTAGTTAGCAGAAAGGTGAAGGATGGGATGTTAGTCGATCGTCCAGCAATCGCAGAATGCAAAGGTGAGTGATGATGGATTACTTGTCCTTGGTCTGCTGATCCTGCTTACAAGCACGTCTTTTCGGAAAATTGAAATCGGCTGCTGACGCGGATAGCAAACAAATGGAGGAATGGGCAGAAGCAGCTGAACAATCGTGGAGAGAACTGATTGGCAAAAATCCCGACTGTCAAGACTATTACAAAGGCTTCCTCGCCAATGCTGGCATCGATCTTGGTAACACGTCCGATGCTTCTTCTTTCGCGCGATCTCATGCCATGAAAGGTAGCCTAACTGATGAGTCGCGAACAAAAGCTCTTGGCATTCTCGAGGAGTTTTCCTCCAAACACCCAGAGGCGAACACACATCAACGGCTAGCTCTTACCATTGCGGGAGGTAAGCCAGAATTCCATTGCAAACTAAATCCTTCAAACTGCTTGCAGGCGAAAAGTTCAAGGAATTGGTGAAGCCCTATCTCGAGCGCGCACTTCGGAAGGGAATACCCTCCCTCTTTGGCGACGTCAAGAAGCTTTTTACTGATCCGTTCAAGCTCCAGTCGATCCAGGAGTTCG